>ML093289.1:8817-35637 GCA_003697995.1 Taxidea taxus jeffersonii | reverse complement strand
CAGGCAGGCTAGCCCTCCCACCGGGGAGGGCTGGTCACCAGCCACAGTTCGAGAAACCGGCCGTCAGGCCAGGCCCAGACTCGGCCCCCTTCAGTTCAGGTCACAGAAGCCCCCTCAGGAGCCAGCCTGGACCGAAAACCTGATTTCCTTCCCGATGTGGTGGCTGCTGGGACTGCCCCTCCCAACAAGCACGTGCTCCGGAGATCAGGGGATGCACTGGCCTGTGAAGCCATCCAGGCTGCGTCCCCTCCTATGTCCTGGGTCTTCAGCCCCTAAAGGCCAAAGCTTTGTCCCCTTCTGTGGTTGCCCTGTTTTGTTTTAATCTGCTCTCTCCCTCTTTGGGAGAAAAATCTGAGTAGCCCCAGTTGTTGGTCCCCTGGGGTATAAGCTTCAGGAGAATAGGGGCAACTCCTCATGGCCTCGCTGTTCCTGCACTTGGGGGTGGTCCCCTGTGGGGCCTGAGGGCTCCTCCCATTGGTGCTCGGCCCTCCCCACGACCCTGGAGTTCAACCCCACGTGGGAGGGGTGGGGGCAGGCCGCCAGACCTCGAGCCCCGTACTTCTCCAGTTTTCCCCCATCCCAGGGATGGGGACGCAAGCACACATCACTCTTTGGTTCTGGCTGTCACTGGCTGCTTGACTGTCTTATGTAACTCCCCTGAGCTCAGCGTTGCCACTGGAGTAAAGAGTAGAAATTGTGTGACCCCTAATACTTGTATAGGTCAAGTGAGGGGCTGTTCAGAATCGGCTTTTATACGAGGTGATGACGCAGAAGGATGGTGGCAATAATGGCTTTGGTATGTGTTGGGCAGTGGAGCCCTCTGCATCCCTGGGCCAGCCCCTCCTTCTAGAAGGGTCTAGGAGGCACGTGGGGTGTGCCTGTTTGAGTGCTGCCCGGGCCTTGTCCCTCTGTCGGGCCCAGTCCATAGTAGGGGTGCCACTGTCAGCCCCATTTCAGGGAGGAGGAAGCAGGTGCAGAGGGGCTCATGGCAAAAGATGGAGCCCATCCTGCGTCTCAGTGGAAAGCTGTGCCTGGGCCCTGCTGTCCCAGGGCAGTGACAGCACGGGAGTGTGTGAGTGTCCTGGGCCCAGGTTTCCTGAGCTCCTGCGCCAGCAGAGGGTCCTTTAGCTCTTGCCCCGTATTCCAGCCATTTCCTCCTCGAGGGTCCTGCAGCCAAGCAGCCCCCTTCCTGCAGTCCTTCTGTCTGGGGAACCGCCACTCCCGTGTTCCGTCTCGCAGGTTGACCTGGGGTTCCCACGCTCTGCCCAGCCCTGCTTCCCTCCAGCCTTGTCTGTCCCGGACGGCTGGGAGTTCTCCAGATCTCTTCAAAGGCTGGGGCATAAATGGGGCTCTCTGGGGGAGGCACCCGTGACAGGGCACAGGGCAGGAAGCTGATGCCCCTGGGTGTGCCGGGCCCTCCCTTCTCTCCCCAGGAGGTGGGGCTGCAGCCGCAGGCAGGTAGCCCTCCAGTGTGGCTGCCCCGGCAGCCACCGCAGTGCTGCACGCTGGGGCTGGAGGGGGGCCCTGAGTCGGGAGGGCAGATGGAGGCAGAGGCTGGAGCCTGGGACAGCAGCAGTGTCGGGGGAGGGGACTTGAGCTGTGGCACCCGAAGGAGGCACACGAGGAGCCCAGGCCGAGCGCCGTCCGCGGGGATGGAGGACCGGGAGGGCAGAGGTGCGAGTGCCGGGCGCCTCCCCGTCTGCCTGCCGTGGGCACCCGCGGCGGACCGTGGCTCTTTTCCTGAGCCTGACCGCGGCGCTTTTCCTGAGCCTGACCGCCAGCTGGGAATCCCCCGGCCCAGGGCTGGGGCCAGAGCATGGGTCGCCTATCTCTGCATCCACCGCCCTGTCCCTGCCGTCCCGGTCCCTCCCGCAGGGACCTTTCTGCCTCTGTGCCTGGAGTGCCCCTCCGTCCCCCACCCCTCCGTCCAGCCCGCGCGACTCCGACTTCAGGAACCAGCAACCAGAGGCCGCGTGCATTCTGCAGCCCTCAGCATCACCCCGGCTGACGTCCCCACAGTCACGCCCAGCTCCTCCTTTCCCTGTCTCGGCCACCGGCCTCGAGTTCCTGGTGGTGCATCCATCTACCAGGAGCACGCTCGGCATGCTCTCGTTGACCCTCAGAATGACCCGTCCCCGGGGCTGCTGTTGCAGAGGTGGCGGCTGAGACACAGGGTGGGTTGCTGGCATCTGGTGAACGGCTAGGAAGGGTTGGGGCGGGGTTTGAGCCCCCGACATGCCCCACTCCTGCGGGCATCCGGAGAGCCAGGCACTGGGTCTCTTTCCGTCTGCGCCCTGGCACTGAGCAGGGGACCGGCACGGGCGGCCACCCACCAGTAGGGCTGATGGCTGTGTCAGAAGCCTAATGCCTGCAGGAGCTCCAGGACCAGCCCCTGAGTCCCAGCCAGACCCCGTATCTGGGTGACCGTAGCCAGCGGCAGCTGGGAGGCCCCCGGAGCTGGGTCTGGGTTACCCCGGGTTACCCATGAAGTGTGGACTAGCCATGAATGTTCTTTTCTTCTTTCTCTCTCCCTCTGAGTCCCCCTCCCCCCATCAAGCCCTTTAAAGTCACAACGCCCTCGTCTTTCCTCCCCGGACCCCCACCCAGCATGCCGGGCAAGCATCCAGGCCACATGGAGCTCATCTCTCCATGGTCATTGTTGGGACCCAGCCACTTGGGGTGTGGGGGCGGCAGGGCCTCCAATCCCAGCTCTGGGAAAGGCTGAGCCTGTCATTCCCCCGTGGGGCCCTGCGAGGGGCTCAGTCACTGCCACTGGAGAGGCGACAGCACATTCTATCCTGCCTTAAAAGAAATCGCTACTGAGGGGAAATCCCAGAGCCCGGATCCACACAGATGGGGCCGGTGTCGTGAGAAAGGTGCCTGGGCGGGAGTTGAGGCCTCTCGGAACACTCCGGCCCTGTCCATCCGACCATCCACCCACAGTCTCGTGCTTGGCGGGGTTCACTCGGGTTGGCCGTGTGCCAGGCCTTGGATCAGGATGCCGGCCGCCTTCCCTTGCTGCCGTCCTGTGGGGCAGACCCCTCACCCACGACCCACAGGACCGGGAGAGCTGTAAGGCGTTTCCCAGGCCAGCCGTGCGCGGGCAGTGGGGGAGACGGAGACAACACGCCCCTCTGCAAGGTGAAGGCATGTCCCACCGGACAGGCGGGGAGCCTAGGCCTCAGGGAAACACCTGCCCCAAGTTGGGGTGGCCCAGACCGGGGCGGCCGTGGGCCGAGCCCGAAGGTGGCTGTGTGAGCTGGGAGGGAATGCAGGAGCCGGGTGGTGGGCTCGCCAGTTCCTCCACCGGAAGAGCGCGTCTGGGTGCTGTCTCCTCTTCAGCAACCCGGGCCAGCCCAGAGGGGCCACTCCCCAGCTCAGGGTTCCACGGCCCCTCACCCCTGCCATGCGGGGCTTTGAGGTTTGGCTTGGGGAAGCAGTGGGGCCTAGTCTGCCCGGTGCGGTGTGAGGGTGTGGAGCAGAGACGGGCCCCAGAGGCATGGGTTGGCCACCTTGGAGCGTCTCGGGATGTTAGAGGCCTTGTGACCGAGCTTCTCACTTGTGAGGGGCCTTCACCAACCCCCACGCTGAGGAAAACGGGGCTGCGCTGCCTGGCATCTGGTGGCTGCTGACCCCCTGGGGACTTCCTGCCATGTTCAAGCCAACCTTCCAGAAGCCTTGGCAGTGATGGAGCAAGGGGCGTACCCCACCCGAAGGAAGAAAGCCCCGCAGATGCCAGGGCTGGCATGAATTTTTCAGTGTTACGTGAATACGCGCAGACCTGCAGGTAGCTCCAAGCCCCTTTCGTGCCGAGATCTTGCACAGCGGACACAAACGCGGCTCGGTCTCGCCGGAGCTGTCGCACCAAGAGCAGCATCAGTTGTCCTGCAGAGATGGTCTTGCCTCTTGGCCTCGTGGCGGATGCGCGGGTTTCCTGGAGCGCTCCGCCTGCCTGTGCTCAGGGCCTGCTTCTCTGTGCCTCTCCGGGGCCCCCGGGACCCTCCTCCGGGCAGTTCAGCGTGCTGGAAGGACACCCTGCGTGTCCCCTGGCTAGGGCCACCCCTGAGCCCGTGGCCCTTCCAGAGCTGCCAGAGTAAGCGTGCTGTCCGGCACTGAATGGGTATGCAGATGAGCCGGGTGCCTGGAAGTCTCTGGGAGCACAGAGAACCTCTTCTCCCCCGCGGTGCCCTCACCCCGGGGGTCCGGCTCCCTGTGGGGGACAAGGGGGCAGCCCCTGCCGAGCTGTCCCGAGCGCATCCTCCTCCCCGCCCAGCCAGGCCCCCTCTGCGCCCGCCTGGCCCTTCGCTCCTTCAGTTCCCGCCTCGGGTGCCACCCGCTGCCCTGGACACATGTCCACAGCCACATCCCCACGCACTATGCTGAGCTGTCGCGCTGGGTCAGGCTTTAAAGTGGACCACGCTGGCCCAGGTGGGCTATCGCAGACGCTTCGAGGGCATCCTCCACGAAACCTCTCTCGTGCAGTAGACCGCTCCGTCCTCTCCAGGAGGCTCAGATCCGTCCCTCGTCTTCCGCAGGACAACAGGAGGCTCAGGGCAGGTGCTGCCCTGAGGGAGAAGCCAGACTGGAGTGTGAGCTCGGTGACCACAGGCCTGTGCTCCCTCCTTCGCCACCGTCGGCCCCCGGCGCCCGTGTTAGGGCGCAGTAAATACCTGTGGAGACCAGTGTGCTGGCTGGCATCTGCGCCTGCCTCCCTGCTCTCTGGCCCTGTCTGCACCTGCCCTGTTTCACCTCACTGGCCTCATTGTTGATTTTCAGACATGTCAGCTTCCCACCCCCGGGCCTTTGCATGTGCCATTCCCCCTGCCTGCACTGCTCTTGCGCCCTCTGGTTGCCCCCTCTAGCAAACTCCTGCCCCTCCTTAGGTCTCAGGTTAAGTATTACCACACCTTCCACCAAAACAAAAAGTCTTGGTTCTACTTTTTTGTTTTTCACACATGGCACCTCTGTCAGCATGTGATTGCTGTGTGCAGTTCCTGGTACCAGCGTACAGTGTCTCCCACCCAGCGACGATCAGGATACGGTTGCTGATGTCTGTTTGCCCTCCCGCCTCCCCAGTGCCGAGCACGGTGCCTCTGGGTTGTGGAGGCTCAGGGCATGGAGCTGAGGGGCTGAGGGGACGGGGTGGTTGCCACGTTCCAGGGGAGGTAACCAGGGCCCAGGGAGACGGCTGCGCTGCCGATCAACGGAAGAGCTGCGTTCTCACGCCCCGGCCTTCTCCCGGGGCGCGACTTCCAGCCCCTTACGTGGGGCCTCCCCGTTCTTGCTTTGTTCCGGGTTAGGACAGAGCCACGTGCACATGACTCACGCTCTCTCCCTCCCTCTGTCTCCTCTGCAGACTCTGCGTGTCTCTCCCCACCCCTGCGGCTGCAGCCCTCAATGTCCCAGAGTGGCCCTCACCCCGTCCGCCACCGTGGGAAGCTCAGCCCGGCCCCGGAGCAGCACTTGAGGTGGCCGGAAGCCGGTCCCACCAGCTCTGGGAGCAGCAGTCTCGGGGGCTGTCCTGAGCTTCAGACAGGAGGAGAGAAGCCGTCTCGAGTGCCCCGTGTGTCTGCCCGAGGCCTTTTCCGTTTTGCAGCGGTTTGTAGGGGAGAGGACCTTCCGCAGGCACGTGGACCGACCCCAGGACTCCGTCGGCCTCGGGGACAAGCCATGTGTGCAGAGCGTTGAGGTTGCCGGTCTCAGCGAGTCCTCTTCAGGGGTGTGGGAGGCTGGGGAGCGGGGCGGGGGGATGTGTTGGGATGAGCGGTCCTGGGAGGCCTTCACGCAGCGCCCACAGCACAGCCTTGGCCTCACCGCCTCTCCGTTGTCATTGTAATGTCACCCAGCAGAGGGTGTCCCACACCTCAGGGAGACGGGGTCCACCTGGACTGAGAACACATGTTGCCCGGGAGGAAATCAGGAACACTTGTGTCATGGGCAGAAACCCATCGGGTGACCTCGGTGGTGCCCACGAGACTTCATTAGCGAATGACACCAAGACCCCCAGGGTTAAAGAGGAAGCTGTTTTGGGCCCCTCCCCCAAGTCAGGCCAGCCTTGCCCTGGGCAGAGACACTCGGGCCCTGTCACCGGACTTGGGGGCTGCCCATCTCCTCAGAGCCTGCCTGCCCTCAGAGCCCACCCCAAGAGGTGGCAGTGACCTCATCCCCAGACAGGACCGTGCTGGCCCTCGGGATGTGGCCGGGCCCCCGAGCCTGGGAGCAAATAGGAGATGGCACCCCCAGGGTTGCTCCAGGGCACCCACTCTAGATCCCTCCAGGCCTGGAGGGTAGCAGCAAGGCCTGTGACCCCGGGCCCCCAGCCAGCACCAGCTGTCTCTGGCATCTGGGCCTTCCAACTGGCCCATAGGCTCACTGGGCCCCAAAAGCAAGAATGGTCTGCAGGAGAACTGCCGGGTCTTCGGTCATTTTCTCCACGTCTCAAGTCAGTGCGTCCCTCCTCTGTGTATCCCCAGTATCTGCGGCTCTGGAGGGGCAGCTCACACCTAGTATTAGGGTTTGCAGCCCAGCCGTGCCACCCCTGGGCATCACTGTCGGAGGGGGCGGCACGGGGCCTGGGCCAAACCGGCGGCTTCCCCGGCCGCCTGCCAGCTGCCTGCCGTTGGCTCCGTGCTGCTCGGCTGGGTCGGGACTGGGGCGCCCAAGCGAGCTGCGCTGTGGATGGGGCCGCGTCACAAACCGTAAACCTGCCGGCTCGCAGGAACTCCGCGCTGCCGCTGGCCCTGTGGGCGTCCCTTGGGGAGGGCTCGGTGCCGGGTTCACCCGCCCGTGAGCACCGGCCACAGCCCGTCGGCTGCCGCTTGGGAAAAGCCGGAAGCAGAGGGAGCATCTCCCGGTCCCTGGGGGCCCGCAGACGCCGCCGGCTCCGAGGCTGACCTCCGCGGGGCCCGGTGCGCAGCCTCAGCCACGCGACGCGCCCAGGGCGCTGGACCCCGGGGAGGGCGCGGCGGGGGTGCTGGGGTGGAGGAGGCTGTCGCCTGGAGGCCCGGCTTCTGGAAGGCTGGGGTGGGACAAGCACACTTGTCACGCGGCACCACGAACCGCGTGGTGGTGCTTCCCCCAAGGGCTGTGTTCCTTCTGTTTTTAACTTAATAAAAGAGCTGAGAAAACCTGTGCTTCCCTGGGGGCTGGGCCTGTGTTGGGACAGAAGGCGCCGGCACACTGGGCTTTCGCCCCACCGGTCGGGGCTGGAAGTCCGCCCCCTGGCGTCTGCCCCGCTGAAGAGTTGGGGGCGGGGAGGCCACCTCCCCAAGGACCCCTGGCGCCCAGAGGAGAGGGCTTCCTTTCCTCCGACTGTCCCAGCTGTGAAGCCTTCGAATTGGCCCTTGACCCTCGCAGAATCCAGATTGCTTTCCTGAGAAAGCCCGTGCGGGGGAAGTGAAAGGGGCTTGTCTGCGGGAGCCCCACCCGCACTCGTTTGTGTGAGCCAGGGGAGGTGGCGCAGTTGCCCCCAGGGGCCTCTGACGCTCGTGTCCCCTGCCGTCCCTTCATGCCCTCCACAGCCAACATAATGCCCAGTTCGGGAGTGTGGGCTCTGGGCACCCCTCAGAGCGGGCAGCCCAGCATGGCCCCCACTCCCATGCACTCTGAACCTCTGCCATGCGCGGGCCCCCAGAACCCAAACTGGCCTTGAACGTGTGAGTCGATCTTGTACGTGTGATAAAGTGTGCTGCACTGAGAAGCTCCAAGCAGACACCCTCCCTGCCCCTCCACAGACCCCCCAGGCACAGCCCCTCACGCTGCCCGCCCCTGCCCTGGTCCTGGGAATGACCGCAAGCACGCCCTCCTCACGGGCCTGGACGCTGGCGGCCAGAAGTGGGCGAGGCCTCCTGTTAGGCTGCGGGACACAACGGCGCAGACGGTAAGCAGGGGTGTATTTCTCATTACGCGGCCTCGGTGTGACTGTAAGCGAGCCTAGGCCGGAGCCGCTCCGTGGGATTGGGCCCCAGCCTCCCATCTTATTCTGGCCCCTTCTGTGCAAGGCTTCAGCTCCTGGCCCAAAGTGGCCACTCTGGTCCTGCCATCTCATCTGCATTCCAGCCGCTGGGAAGGGGAGAGGACAGGACCAGCAAACCTCTTCAAGGGTGTGCCCCCAAACTTGCACACGTAACTTGTGCACGCTCCCGTGTGAGGCTGAACATGCCAACCACAACTCAGACGGTCACTGACTAAAGGGGAGATGGGTACCAAAGGACAGGGAGCAGCCTCTGCCCCTGCCCATCTGTCCTGGGGTTGAAAGGAGCCTGTCCGCACTGGCTTGCTCCCCCTTCTCTGGAGCTCGTTAAGTGGGGCATGCAGAGAGCCTCCAGGCTCTTCGAGAGCCAGGCCCTGTGTGCGCCTGCGTTGGGAGCCTCGCCTGCTTGCCCCTGTGGTCTGCACCGTGACCCCAGGAGCTGCGCATTCTCGTCCTCCTGCTGGTGAGGAAACAGGCCTAGAGGTTAAAGCCTCTCTCGCCCCCCTGCAAGGGCTCACACTGGTGGCAGGAGGCAGGAGGCCACAGTGGCCGGAAGGAGTCAGGGGCCGGGTCTGCACCCCGCTGTGTGTGTATGATTCGGTGGTGGCAGGTGACGAGGAAGTGAGGTCAGGTTCTGGGGAGTGCTAAACGCCACACGCACACCTGGAGAAGGGCCGCCGCCATCCCGGTGCCGGGGGTGGGGGGTGCACCCAGTCACTGGCCAGCACACCCAATTCCACGTTCCTTGGACCCGCCCTGGTGCCGGACCGTGTCTGGGACGGGGCTTTGGGAAGGGAGCCCCAGCAGCGGTGGGGTAAGAAATCCCGGGAACCTTGTCCCAAGCTGGCCCACAGAGCTCTTGCGGGTTATGGCTCCCCGTGGTCGGGCCACGTAGAGCCTTCAGCACCCCCTAAGCCTTCCTAGGGGGCTGCATTTCCCAAGGCCAGGAAGGGGGTCCGCTCGTCCCTCCTCACTGCTCCTTAGCCAGGTCTCCCTGTGTCCAAAGGCCCTTCCCGGGTGCAGGAGCCAGAGAGGGGCCAGCCCAGAGCATCGACCCCAATGGCCTGTGGCCACCATCCCTGCTTAGCACCCGAGGCTATAATAAATCCTGGTGGGGAGAGGAGTCTTGTAAGCAGCAATTAATCGTCTTTAACAAGGGGCTCAGAAAGAGCCTTTGGTTCTTCTGGGTCATCTGTAGGGTATTTTGTGCAGTAAGAAATGAACTGCATCGTCCCAGCCACAGCCCTTCCACTAGCCTCTCCCCCGTGGGAGGGGGGAACATTCTCCTCAACGTAGAGGTGGCCAGCCTCCCCCTCCTTCCCTGCCCCTCTGGCTGCGGTGCCAGAACAGGCCCCACCTGACCTCCTGGCCTAGGGCTCGCGGCCCCTGCCAGCGTTGGGCCCCGTCCGGAGGCAGGTGTGGTTGGGGTCCATTTCCAGCAGGGACGCAAGGCTGTCCTGGATTCTCACCTGCTTTGTTGCCACCTTGGGCCTGGGTCTGGGCTTGGGCAGGCTGGGATTCGGGATCGATGTCAGGGGTCTGTGCCCTTCAGTGGCAAAGAATTCCACTCTTATTTTCAAGAACCTCTAACCAGCAGCATTTTCTTCAACTGGGAATAGAGCCAGCCACCTCACTGGTATGATCAGCCTCCATGACCGAGTGGATGTTCTCACGTTACAGTCGTCAGTATCTTGGAATATCATGAACTCACGATCATGTCCAAATTACAGTCATTCTCGGACTGGCCACCGGATCACGGTGGTAAAAGGGAAGCATGGACCTTACGTTACAAATTCGGCTTCTAAAATATTTGATGGGTTATACGGGAACTGTGTCCCCAGCTCTTATGTTGGAGTCCTGACCAATTCCCTGTGCCTCAGAATGTGGCCTTTTGGGAAGTGGGGCCTTTGCAGATGTAATCAGTGAAGATGAGGTCATAGCACAGCAGGCTGGGCCCCTAACCCAGCCTGACCCATGTCCTTAGAGGGGAAGTGTGGGCACGGATATGCACACAGGAACACACACTTCCCCGGGGAAGCCCGTGGTCCAGCCTCCCTGGCAGGGGGGTTGCCGTCCGGCCCCCCGGCCTGGGTCACACGACTCCAGGGCACCAGCCACACACAGGTTCAGGTGCCCAATGCCAGCCATTCTGGCCAGGTGTCTGAGAGCCACGCTCACCCACGGAATCTTCCCCAGCAGAGGCCCCCAAGAGCCCCCAGATGACCACAGAGCTACTCCTGGGGTTCATTTCCAACCTCCTCCCCAATGACAGGAGGCCAGCCAAGGGCCCTGGTTCAGAGAAGAGCTGCCGGAGCCTAGCAGAGCCCTGAACGCCGGGGACACGTTTGTGATGCACGTCCCCAGGGGCCAGGATCCCGGTTCCCGGATCCAGACAACGGGGATGCTAGGGCTGCGAGTCCTGCCCCCCCAACCCTGACGGGTACAGAGCAGTGGGTGGCATCGTTCTGCCTCATCCTTCTGTAGTCACACACCTGGCTGCCAGGTGCCTGCCCAAGCCTGGACTTCCGGCTACCTTCTGCAGGCAGAGGAGAGAAGGCTAGTGCACACCCAGGTCACTCCTCACCCCTCCAGCTACCTGTCGGTCTGACGCCAGGTCCCTCGGGTCTCCATGCTTCAGCACGGAGCTTTATCAGCTGCGTGTGTAAAGGGGACACGCGGTGAATGTGGCCATGTCAGCGGGTCCCTAGGAGAACTGGGCAGGTTAAGGACACAGGAGTATCTGATGCGCGAGGTGCGGAGCAGGCCTGGCTCTCAGGAAACGCCTGGCAAACATCATCGCTGTGTAGTTCTTGGTGGCTCCCGGCCAGCCTTCCTGGTGCAGAGACCGCACCTCTGGCCAGCTGCCCCAGGCCGAAGCGGCGGGCCCACGCCCACCCGTGCTTTCCCGGCCATCTCCGAGAATGTCCTAGTTCGTGCCCTTCTTGGGTCAATGCTTTGAGCCACGTTACATGCCAAAATGGTTTTTGAGGTCAGGAGGCAGGCTGGTTTTCCTGGAAAAGATACAGGCTTCAGGTCCAAGGGCAGGGTCTTTACCGGATGACTCCGCAGTTTCAGAGCCCAGCAGACCCAGGTGATGATCTGGCCTTGGACGAGGGATGCTCGCGGACCTCGGCCACCTACCTGGAAGCACTGCGGAGGGCCGGGATGAGGATGAGAGCTCTGCGGGTGGGGAGACGGATGAGCCGGGGGGGCCCCCCTCCAGCGCCCTCCAGCACCATCTCAGCCTCAGCCTCAGACTTGGGAAGCCCCGGGCGCACAGCCGTTAGGCAGCATCCTTGGCCCCTGGGCCCACCCAGGCATCTCTGCCCTGTCTGCTGGAGAACATGTGTTTATTCCCGTGGAGGCCTGGGACTCTGGCCCGCAGAGGCGAAGGTGGCCTTCAGAGGGAAGCTGAATGGAGCACAATGGTGGTGAGCCACCGGGGCGGGATGGAGAGCCTCTGCACCAAGGGAGGAGCCAGGTGCACGTCTCCCCGGGGACCCTAGGGGTTGGTTAAGAGAGTCTGGGGACCAGGCATCCCAGTTTGCCCGGGACCGAGTGGTTCCCGGGAGGCAGGACGGGAGGGGCGGGGGGGGGAGGTTCCCCACCCGCGTCCCCTCTGCTGGCGCCAGGAGCCCAGGGGCCTAGTGTTGGGGTCGGGCAGGGTGCTGAGCTGGAGGTGTGCCGCAGGGGAGGGAGCAGGGCCACTCCCCACCAGCAGCGTGTCACGGGCAAAGCCCAGACCTTTCGGATCTCCCATCTGTCCGGAAGGCTGGTCATCCCCTCATGGGGTTCACCGCAAAGGCTGTCTGCAGGCGCTCCCGGGGTGCCGGTCCCCTGCAGGAGGAGACTCCGTGACTGGTTCATTGAGTCGAATTGGGTCGGACTGGACTCTGTTCCCGGGCAATTACTTCCTCTAATTTCTGGAGCACCAACTTCGGGCCAACCACCAGGCTCCCTGCTGGTGGCCGCCATCCCCCCCGAGTAGGTGCCAAGGTCCCACATGCTCTCATCTGCCCTCTCTGCTGTCCTGTGAACACCGGCCGGCAGCGGCCTCCCAAGCCCCTGGGCCAGGGCAGGGCAGCTGGAGGCATTTTGCTGCCCAGTCCCCTGGGGTGACAGCAGAGCCCCAGGCAGCTGGCAGCTCTGAGATTTCCTGCCCTGCCCGAGCTCCTTTCCACTGCGGGAGAACTTCCGCTTTGTGGAGTGGACCCTGGTGCTCTGTGTCGCATCTCTGAGCTCCTGCCAGGCTTTGTCACACACAAGGGACACCAGGCCTGGTCTCCCTGCTCTCCACTTACCTGCTTCTCAGGGAAAGAAATGAGATTTTGTTTTGGGTTTTTTTTTCCTCCTTGTTTTAATTTGAGAGAGAGAGAGAGCGAGCAGGGGGAGGAGCAGAGGAAGAGGGACAAGCAAACTCTGTCCTCAGCGCGGAGCCTGATGAGGGGCTTAATCCCACAACCCCAAGATCATGACCTGAGCCAAAACTAAGAGTCGGGCACTCAACTGACCGAGGCCCCCAGGCACCCAAGAAATGAGATTTTAACACAAGCGGTGAGACGATACCCCCAAGCCCAAGCTGCTGAGTTGGGCTATGAGGCCCCTGTCGTGGGGACCTGCTCGGGGCTCCAGCTCTGCTCACCATGCTGGGCAGCGGTGTGACTCGCACTGTGGCTCCCTGCAGGCCAACACCGTCCCTGCCTGGGGGTCTGAGCCATGCTCAGGGTCAGGTCGGGCTGGGGTGGGCCTCGAACAGCACACGTCGTGTCCCCGTGAGCTGAGGCTGCCGGCTGCCCAGGGCAGGGTGGTGCCGATGCCCAGGGGTTCAGGCCAACTGAGGCCCGGTTCCAGCCCTCCTCGAACCCCGGCAGGGGTGGGAGGCTCCCTGGGGAATGTCGCTTTGCTTCTGTAGTTCAATTTCTCATCTGCAATGAAAGGGGGATGGGGGCAGATCATATTGGCTGTTGTAAGGTTTAAACTGAATCCGGTAGATAAAGAGTTGCTCGGCTTCCTTGCACAATGGTCATTTCCTCTGCTCATGAGGTTGCAGCGGAGTAAAGTGTGCCTGTTAGAAGAAAAATCAGCTAGGAAAGACAAAGCAGGTCAGAGTTCCTGGAGGGTCACGGGAAACTCCATTAGAAAGACACATTTCCCTTTTAGCCTCGGCTGCCGGGAAACCCAGGGCCCACGGCCCATTCCAGCACTGAGGCTACAGTTTCTCTCCTCCGCGCCCCTCGCTCCCCCCCCCCCCCCCCCCCCCCCCCCCCCGCCCCAAGGCCAGTTCCCGAGCCCCCTGCAGAAGTCATTAGCGGGTCACAGGACCTTGGCCTCTGGATGGGAAAGTGCGGTCTGGAGAGACTTGCTTGGGCTTCCTGATTTTCAGACTTACCTCCCTGGGCAGCTGACTGCCTCCAGGAAGAGTGATTCCTGAGCTGCTGGCGGGGACGGCCCCTCCAGGTCCCGGCCTGTGTCCGAGGCTCGAAGAGGCGTGTTCTGGTCTGACGCCGCTTGGCACAGGGCACGCCAAACATCGGGGGCTGGCGGTGGGGGTCAGGGCGGCTCTTCCCCCAGGAGAGCGAGGCCGTCCCTGGTGTGAGCAGCGCTCTCCAGGCCCGTCTGAGCCGAGGTCAGGGCGGGCCACCGAGGAGGGGGTTTTGTCCCTGCAGCCCGGCGGTGACGGAGAAAGGACGCAAGTGCCCGCTGCACTGGCTCCAGACCCGGGGGAGGCCGTGCAGTGGCCGCGGGCTGGGACAGTCGCCGGGCTCCCGTGCATCTGCTCTCCCCACTGGACGCCACCTTGCTGGTCCTCCTTTCCCACCCTCCCTCATGGGTCGCCCTGCTCGGCCCAAGAGAGACCCCTGTCCCGTCTTGAGACCCATTCTGTCGACCGCCAACAGCATGGAAACTTCTGGGCGGCCAAAGGGATGTGCTAAGAACAGGTGGCACTGAGGGAGAGGTTGAGAGCAAAGCACAAGGTCACCAAAGCAGAATCCCACTGACACGCCCAGCAGGGCCCCGCGTCTGTGTGTCCACCTGTCCACCCGTCCATCCATCCTACGTACCTCCCTGCCTACCTCTCTGTCTGACTCAGAACTGGCATCATAATTCAAAAACAAGAGTTGTCTCCAGCTCCACAATTTTATTTAAATTTAAAAAACAAAATCGTCTTTGTTTTTGTTTTCCTGATGGGAATGAATTCTGAATGGGTGGTTTTGCCGACAAGGGCTGGCTTGGTAGACTGGGTTCCGGTAGACATTTTCTGTACATTGAACAACTTAAATCCTCATCCCTGAATCTATGTACGGCCTGGAAATAGTGTGTCCCAGATCCTATACTTCGTACCTATTAAGTTTGTGATACCGTTTTAGAGATCAGTTTAAAAATCCAAGAGGTTGGGGGCGCCTGGCCGCCTCAGTCGGAGGGGCACACGACTCGATCTCAGGGTTGTGAGTTCGAGACCCACGTTGGGTGCAGAGATGACTTAAAAGTACAACCTTTAAAAAAGTGAGTGTTCGGGGCACCTGGGTGGCTCAGTGGGTTAAGCCTCTGCCTTCAGCTCGGGTCATGGTCCCAGGATCCTGGGATCGAGCCCCGTATCAGGCTCTCTGCTTGGCAGGGAGTCTGCTTCCTCCTCTCTCTCTGCCTGCCTCTCTGCCTACTTGTGATCTCTCTCTGTCAAATAAATAAAATCTTTAAAAAAAAAAAAAAGTGAGTGTTCAAAATTATTCTTGGCAGGGGGGTGGGGGGGCGGCACCTGGCTCATAAGAGTATGAGACTCTTGATCTCGGGGTCATGAGTTCAAGCCCCGTGTTGGGTGTAGAGCTTACTTAAAAACAGGAGAGCTGAGCATGTAAAATTATTTTAGGGGACCCATGACCAAGAAGTTTGATGACCACCACTGGGGGCCTGGCTGACCCTGGGCTTATGTGAGGACCATACTGCCCTGTTCGGCGGAGGGGAACACCACTGCCTGAGACCTACTCGCCCCTGGGTGCCAACTTGGGCCAGTGAGAGGAGGCAGGAATGCCAGGAATGAGCAGCTGGCCAGGGGCTGATTCCCATGGGCTCCCTGCCAGGCTCCTTGCAGAGGAGGTCAGGCTGGGGAGGGACGGGCCTGGAAGTCTATACCCTTCTGGCAGAAAGAGGGGCCCAGCACCCCGAAGGCCCAGTGGTCTCACCTTAGATATCCCTGTATGGAACACGTTAACTACATTACTGAACATAAAATTCTGTGTGGCCGTGAAGCATCCTTATTTAATGACTTGGAAAGTTGCTTACGATCTACCACCCTGGGGAGAAAAGGAAGGGTTATCCCATTTTGTAAAATAAAGTGTGTGTGTTCATAAAGAGATTAGAAGGACATATAACGTGATCGGTGCACCTTTCCAGACGCTCGCTGTAGGTGATTTTTAAAAACAGCTATATGGAGATATACTAGATGTATAATAAACTGCCCATATATATTTACTTTTATTATTTTAAAAAATTATTTATTTATGAGACAGACAGGAGAGGAGCAGGGGAAGAGGGAGAGACAGAATCTCAGACACCCTGCTGAGCATTAGTGACCTGAGCTAAAGCCAAGAGTCAGACGCTCAACCAACTGAGCCACCTAGGCGCCCCTAAACTGCACGTATTTAGAATGTACAGTTTTATATATTTTTTTTCTTTTTTTCCCCACCTTTTAAGAGCACTGCTTAATTCCCACATCTCCTGCTTCCCCCATCCCCTCCACGCACCTCCCCTCTGGTAACCATCACCTTGTTCTCTGTAGTTAAGAGTCTGTTTCTTGGCTTGTCTATTTTGTGTTATTTTATTTTTCATTTAATTTTATATTTGATTTCATTTTATTTATTTTATATAGACTCTATCCCTGACGTGGGGCTCAAACTCACAGCCCCCAGATCAAGAGTCACGTGGTCTCCTGACTGAGCCAGCCAGGAACCCCACCCCCCGCCTCTTTTTTTCCTTTGCGCATTTCTTTTGTTTCTTAAATTTACCATATGAGTGGAATCATACGGTATTTGTCTTTCTTTGGCTTATTTTGATTAGCATTATGCTCTCTAGCTCCATCGATGTTGCAAACAGCAAGATTTCATTCTTTTTTATGGTTGAGTAATATTCCATTGTATACGCAGTGCATTACAGCCATATACAGCCGAAGGCATATACACAAGCATATATATGTATATATATATATTTACACACACACACACACACACACACACACACGCAAGCACATGCACACATTTTCCCTACCCATTCTTCTGTTGATAGACGCTTGGCTGCTCTCAAAATTTGGTTATTGTATCCCTTTGAATTGGCGTCTTTGTATTTTGTGGGTAAATATCCAGGAGTGAGATTACTGGGTCATAGGGTAGTTGTATTTGTAACTTTCTGAGGAAACTTCATACTGTTTTCTATGGTGGTTGAACTGATTTATGTCCCCACCAACAGTGTATGAAGTTTCCTTTCTCTCCATCCTTGCCAATTCTTGTTATTTTTAGTCTTTTTGATTCTAGACATTCGGACAGGTGGGAGGTGACACCTCCCTCTGGTTTTGATTTGCATCTCACTGGTGACAGTGACGCCGAGCATCTTTGCACGTGTCTGCTGGCCATCTGCGTGTTTTCTTTGGAGAAATGTTGATTTGTGTCTCCTGCCCATTTTTAAACTTGGATTGTTTTTTTGGATTGAGTTGTAGCAGTTCTTTATATATTTTGGATACTGACCTTTTATTGGATGTGTCATGGGCGAATGACTTCCCCCATTTTGGAGGTTGCCTTTAGTTTGGGTGATTGTTTCCTTTGCTGTGCAGAAGCTTTTCATGCCGATGTAGTCCCACGAGTTTATTTTTCCTTCTGTTTGCTCACCGGAGGGGACCTATCCGGAAAAATTTGCTACAACCAGTGTCAAAGAGATTACTGCCTGTGAGCTCTTCTAGGATTTTCATGGTTTCAGGTCTCACATTTAGGTGGTTAATCCATTTTGAGTTTATTTGTGTGTGTGGAGTAAGAGAGAGGTCCAGTCTCATTCTTTTGCCTGGGGCTGTCTGGTTTTCCCAACACCATTTATTGAAGAGACTGTCTTTTGCCCATTGAATATTCTTTCCTGCTTTGTCCAAGATTAATTGACCAGACCGTTTTAAGCATTGTGATGTATGTTTCCACGCACGAAATGGTCACAGTCACTGTGGTGATCTGCCCCTCACCCGGGAAGGGTGGCTTCATGCCTCCTTGTTAATACTGAGACAGAACTCATGCGCTGTACCGTTCACCCGGGGAAGCATACGACTCAGCGTTTTTAATATGCTCACCTGGTGCAACCAGGACCACAACCTATATAAGAATCTTCTCATTCCCTCCCCCAAAAGAAACCCCAACCCCATTAATAGTCATTCCCCATCCCCTACAGGTGCTCCCATCCTGGGCACTGGGAAGAGGACTCCGACTCCATCTGTACTTTCTGATTAAGTTCTCTCCAGCTCACCCCTTAACTCAGGCCAAAGGCCGTGGGCAAAGCATCCATGATAGGGCCTGAAACTCCCCCTCAAGCGGTAGGGACTGGCCTCACACCAAGCAAGACCCTGCGTGAGTGACCCCAAGACCGCGATCAACATGACCTTCACTGCCCACCTGCACGTGCCCACTGCCCTTGTCCCACATTCTCCTGATACAAACCTGGAAGTATCTTCAGCACTTGGGGGACAGTCTTTGAGATGCTGGTCTGCCGTCTTCCCGGTCTTGGCCTCCTGAAAGATACTCCTTTCCTATGTCACTGCCACTTGTCCCTCTGCCTTTGGATTCTGTCATCGGTGAGTGGCCGCACGCGGTCTGTTTGGGAGCCCTGGAGCCAGATGCTCGTGGATCCTTGCGCCCCTGCTCCCCAGTGGCCAATCTACCTTCTGTCTCTGTGCATTTCCCTGTTCTGGACAGTTTGTATGCTTGGAATAAATAATACATGCTTCCTTTGTGACTGGCTTCCTGACCTCGCATAATGTTTTCAAGGCTCATCCCTGTTGTCTTGGTACTGATGTCTATGCAGCCGGGGAAACTGTCGGGATGTTTTCCAAAGCAGCTGCACCACTGTACTCCCCGGGGCCTTGTGTGAGCGTTCTAATTTCTCTATATCCTCGCCAACACGTGTTATCATCTTCTTTTTCAAGTCGTAACCCCCTAGAGAGTATGAATTGGGTTCTCAAGTTTCGGAGGTCTGATTTGCCTTCTCTGACAGTTAAAGATGCAAACAGTTTTTTCCACATGCTTATGGGCCATTCATATCTTTTCTTTGGGGGAAATGTCTTCAGATGCTTTGCCCATTTTAAGATTCGGTCACTGGGGGCACCTGGGTGGCTCCGTGGGTTGAAGCCTCTGCCTTCGGCTCAGGTCATGATCCCAGGGTCCTGAGATCAAGCCCCGCATCGGGCTCTCTGCTCAGTGGGAAGCCTGCTGCCTTCTCTCTCTGCCTGCCTCTCTGCCTACTTGTGATCTCTGTCTGTCAGATAAATAAATAAATAAATCTTTTTAAAAAAAGATATAAAAAAAGAGATTCGGTCATTTGTCGTGGGGCCGCCTGGGTGGCGCCGTTGGTTAAGTATCTAGGTCTTGGTTTCAGCTCAGGTCACCATCTCAGGGTCGGGAGATGGAGCCCCATTGATTCTTGCTCAGTGGGGAGTCTGCCTCTGCCCCTCCCTCCAACTCCCTCTCTCTCTCCCTCTGGCTCTCGAGCAAGCATCACTTGACTGTAGGTGTGGGGAACCCCGCTCCCAAACACAGAGGCCCTTTGGAATTGGTCTCGGGACACTTATTTAGTGGGTGTCCAGAAGCGGGATTTGCTAGATAGGTCCCGGCTCCCGGAAGCATGTGGCTTGGGAAAAGAAGAAGGGATTCTTGGGTGGCTGTGTGGTCACCCTGGGATGGAGCAGCTGCTGTGCACCCTCCAGTGGCTGGAGGCAAAGTTACCAATGGAATGGGGAGATGAATCCAATCTTGGGGGTGGGGGGGTTGTCCCTGGATGCCCCAGGAAATGCACACTAAGAAGAAAAAGGTAAAGTATTATTCCCCTTGGTTCTGGTTACCTGTAACAGCTGCCCCTGAACTGAAGAGGGCGCTGGGTCTGGCCCGGAGGCTGGAGCAAGCTGCCATTTCAGTGAGTCTAAGCTTCAGAAGCCACTCCCAAGGGGAAAGTGCGCGGGACAACAGAATACCTCTCAGACCCTGAGTCATAGAGAAGGGGGTGAACCACAAGGTGTTGTGGGAGGATTTGTCTCCTCAGCCTCTGGGATCCCGAAGGGGAGCAGCCAGGAGAGTAGCCCACGGGAGCAGCATCCGGTGGTGAAGGCTGCGGGGTGGAGAGCAGGTTCAGGTTGATGCAGGAGCCACAGCTCTCTGGGGCACGAGCACACGGGGCTGCAAGCGATCCAGACACTCAGGACAGTGTTCTCAAGGGAAGGGCCAGGCTGGCGGACCGGGTCAAAGCCCCTGTAAAAGCAGGTTTACCCTGAGAAGGGGGACTGCCACTCCCCCACAAATGCGAGTGGAACACTCCAACGAGGCAGCCGCTGTGTTTTGGGTGCAAGCCCCGTGGGGCTGCCCTCATGACGCCCAGATAATCACCCGCACAACATGCTGCTCCCCAGCTCGTTGCAAATACTGTGGTTGAGGGGCTCCTTTCATGTGGGCACATGAAAAACCTGCCAAGCCTTATTGTTGCAAAACAGAGATACCTGTTGGGAAGCTTATCAAACGTGCTAGCTCAGCTTCCCCTCGGGGTGCTTGCGGACGCCACGAAAACATTCGGTTGATTAACATGTTTCCCTCATAAACTTGCATTACTTTGAAATAGGAAAAAAGGTGGATGTTAGTAAAGCCCTGTGTTACTCATAAAAGGGAAAAGTTGGAAATACCTAAGGTCCTGAAATGATATGTCTTGTAAAGTGGAATATTAAGCAATGTTCATTCCAGTGTTCATACCGAAATGTGAAATGAGGTAAGTAGGACATAAGTGTCTACATAGAACATGACGTTAATTTTCCTTAACTCCCCTTTCCCGCGCACATACACAGAAAACACTGGGGGTCTTTTTTTTTTTTAATGATTTATTATTTATTTGACAGCGAGAGAGCACAAGCAAAAGGAGCAGCAGGCAGAGGAAGAAGCAGGCTCCCTGCTGAGCAGGGATCCTGTCCTGGGGCTCGATCCCAGGACTCTGGGATCATGACTTGAGCTGTGACCCCTCTGGGCACCCCAGCACTGGAGATCTTAATGAAAAATTAGGGATGGTTTATTCCCACTGGTGGGGTTATAGGTGTTTTAAAATTTTTTAAAAAATAAATCTCAGTACTTTCCCAGGGTGGCTGAGTGGTACAACCATCCGACTTGATTTGGCTCAGGTCAAGATCCCAGGGTCGGCTGATCGAGCCCCGCATAGGGATCCCGGCTGAGCTGGGAGTCTGCTTGAGATTCTCTCTCTCCCTCTGCCCCTCATCCATCCCTCTCTCTCCCGCTCTTAAAAAAACAAAAACAAAAACAAAACCCTCATATATTCTTTAGTGAGTATGAATTGCAGTTACTACTGACCCTAATATTACTGTAACACTGACCACATTGCACAATAAACACCACCTACAGGTTAGGAAAGCCGAGTCTGGAGGCTCACGTCAGCCTGGGGGGAAGTAGAGGGGAGGAGGTGGCCCTGCCAGGGCAGGGGGAGCTGCAGCAGGGACCACCATGGGGGGGGGGTACCTTGGGGAAAAGTCAGCTGGCACCAGCCTCGGGGACCCGCAGGGGAAGCTCGGGACAACCTGAGTGGCCGGTGGGGGAGGGGGTTGCCTTCTCCGCTCACCACCGCTCCTTGCTTCTGGAAGCCCCTGGATTGTTCCCTGCCGCGGCACGCTTGCTCTCGCTCACCCTCACGTGTCCCCAGCAGAGCGGTGCCGTGCAGACCCCGCGATGCTCAGGCTCCAGCTCAGGGCAGCTGGCAGCAGGGGCTGCAGGGAGACCCGGGGTAGGGGGCCGCTCCTGCGGAAACCAGTGGCTTTGCGGTTCCAGCCTAGGGATCCTCCGGCCTGCACCTCCCTGGCCTCAGCTGCGCGGGGAATCACGTGCAAGCACTGAAAGTTCCAGCACCGGCCGGCCCAGAAAGCCCCAGGGCTCAGCCGCAGGTGATCCTTAGGTGCGGCAGGCCCGCCCCCCACCATGCCCGCTGCTAAATTAAGTTTGAGGCCCGCCAGGCCTTGCAGGATGGGGTTGTGGGCACCGCAAGGCCGGGGGAGCAGGATTCCGAGCTGGCCTGCCACTTCTTGCCCCGCAGCCCTGGGAGGTGGCATCCTTCGGGTGTCGCAGAAGAAGGAAGCAGAGCGCCGCAGGAGGAGGCCAGAGAGCTCTCAGCGCGGCTTGTAAGGCTCCTGGTAAACAGCCGTGTTCCTAGAGAGTTATTTGCAGAAGGAGAGGCACCTTTTGCAGAGCGGGGAGGACCTCGCTGCTCCAAGGGGGTGGAATTGGGGACCTCCTTCCCACCTTCCTTGAAGAAGGAAGGAAGAAGGAAGAACCTTCGATTCTCCTGCCCTCCTTCCCTTCCTGCTCTGCCATGGGGGTGCACGGTGTGGGGGGGGCCCCTTTGGAACTTAGTATGCGTTTGAGTCTCTGCCTCACTAGATCTGGGCTTGGCTCAGGGAGATGGATTTTTTTTTTTTAAGATTTGATTCATTTATTTGATAGAGATCACAAGTAGGCAGAGAGGCAGGCAGAGAGAGAGGAGGAAGCAGGCTGTCCACAGAGCAGAGAGCCCGATGCGGGGCTCGATCCCACGACCCTGGGATCATGACCTCAGCCTTAACCCACTGAGCCACCCAGGCGCCCCCAGGGAGATGGATTTTAACAAGCAGCCCGGACCATTCGAATGCAGGAGATCCAAAGACTGCACTTTGGGAGTTTTGGGGTATTTTTAAAGTTGTATTTATTCATTTTTAGAGAGAGCGAGCAGAGGGAGGGGCATAGGGAGAGAATTGTTTTTTAAAAAGAGCTTTATTTATTTGACAGCACATGCACAAGCAGGAGGAGAGGCAGAGGGAGAGGCAGACGGAAAGGGAGAAGCAGACTCCCTGCTGGGGAGCCCGGTGCCGGCCCAGATCCCAGGACTCTGGGATCATGACCAGAGCCAAAGGCAGACACTTAACCAACTGAACCACATGGGCGCTCCCTGGGGAGAGACTTTTTACCGCAGACAGCCCCCTGTGTGAGGAAGCGGGTGCTAGGGTTGAACCCGCAACCCTGAGATCATGACCTGAGCTGAAACCAAGAGTCACTGCTCGACCAGCTGAGACGCCCAAGTCCCCCCTCCCCCCAGACTGTAGTTTGAACTTGAACTCTGGCCTAAGGGCAAACCATGAGTCTGCGGGTCCACAGGTGGTGAGAGGCCAGCGGTGGCTGGGTCATTTGCGTAATTCCCTGAGCCTGGGGGCAGTCATCCACAAGTGGAGACCGTGGGTGTCAGGTTCGGTGGGATCCTGAAGATCTGTGGGTTTCCAGCCAGCGAGTGCCCCTCGCTCTGCCGGGCCCCCTCTGGGGAGCTCCTCCCAAGGAGACGAGAGAGTGACCGGCTTTCTTTGGTCCACATGCTGGGAAACCATGCGGGAGCCCTGAAATCGCAGTAAACGCTCACACCTGGGCTGCTCCAGCCTTAAGGGTTGGACCTACACACATTCCTCAAGATCTACGCCCTCCTCGTTCAGTCCGTAGGACAATTATTTTTCTTACAAAGGGGTACGTGCCATCATGGCCTTTTTCCAGATGGAAAGTAGCTCAGAAAGGGTCGGGTGTTACCCCGGACCCAGGGGTGGGACACCAGGGTGGGAACCTGCCTCTGTTTCCAGACCCCAGTGCTTTGGCTGCCCGTCCTGCCTTCCCGTCGCCGCTCTCATTCCTGGGAGTGGGGGGACAGGGAGAGCCCCCTGGGCTCCCTGGTGCCAGAGCAGGGGGAGTGGTCTGGCCTGCTTTTGGCTACAAGGCCTAGTGGGTGGGACTCTGCTGCTTTGTAGGGGAGGAGGTTGAGGGGCCACCCCAGGACTGGGAGCAGGACTCGACAGTCTAACTGGGCTCTCCCAGCGGGGAGAGCTTTCCCCAAAACCACTGGCGCTGAGGGCTGCCCTCCAGACTCTATTGGCAGATAAGGGGTAGCCCTACCTGTTTAGGCCCCGGGACACACTGCCTGTCCTTATGCCCAGCACCCCAGCCTTGGAATGAGGGTATGGACAAGGTGACCTTCAGCCCATTCTTGGGAGCAGGGGACAGGGCTCAATCTTACATTCTAGCCTGTCAAGCTGGGGGGTGGGGGGAGGTGAGCAGCAGCAGAGCTGGGGAGGGTCCAGCCCGTGGAAGTGCAGACTGGTGGATTCCAGGGGTAAGGCACACAGGAAAAGGGCTGGATTTTCCTTGGGTGTCAGGGAAGGCTTCCTGGAGGAGGAGACAATTCAACCAGGCCAAGCAAGGGTAATGTGAACCAGGCAGAGGCCTGGAGACAATGCGGCCATCCTAGTGGAGCCTGTGCTGGGGCCAGGCGGGTGGAGAAGGCCTGTCTGCCCTCAGGCGCCCTGCTGGTCGGGACACTGTCCAGGGTGAGTTAGCAGGCCCCAGGTGCAGGGACTCGTGCATTAGGCCCAGGACCAAGCAGGCAACATTCCTCCTCAAACCCTCAGAGCAAATCGGCAAGTTAGCTACCGCCGGGCCCACCCGGAAGGGGAAAGGGAGATCCTTAAATAACCCGTTGGAGGTTGGTCTCCCCAGTCTTCGTCCACAGCCCCCTCCAGGTGGAGTGGGGCCTCGCTTGGCCCACTCCTGAGCTCCTCACCGGGCCGGCTCCTGCAGAGAACATCGTTTCGGATGCTTAAATGCCCCGAGCTCTGCTCAGGCAGAGACCGCCGCCAGGCAGCCACCCTCTGCAGCAGCCCCCACCTGGCTGGAGCGGGGTGGGAAGGGCAGGGACCCTTGGAGGGAAGGGGTGACTGGAGGGTTCTGTTCGGGGAGCCCCTTAGAGCCAGCCCTGCCCCAGTGGGTTCGCCCTCAGAGGCCCTCCTGGGTCCCTCCCCCTTCACCCCCATCCTGAGGGGCCACAACCATTCTGTGGGAAGAAGGCAAGGGTCACAAAGGAGCCTGGCGGGGGGCGGCGGGGGGGGAGCCCAGACTTCAGGATTCAGCCAAAATTCCTCAGAGCTGTGTCCTGCAGGCCATTTCCATGTGAATGGAGGCGTGGGGTCCTGGGAGGCAGCCAAGCCCAGACATGCTTGCGTGTCCCCCACCCCTGCGACACCTGTCAGGCCCCCACAGGGGGAGCAGGGCAGGGTCCTCCCTCTGGGTGGTCTGAGGCCCCTGAAGAAGTGGGGGCAATTTGAAGGAAAAGAAAATCTCAGAACCCAAGAACAGGAGGTGGGGGAGGGAGGCCGGCAGGGGGCTGCTCGCTGGGGTGGTGGTGGGCCCCAAGGCTGCGCCGGGGGGGGGGGGGGGCAGTGAGGGCACAGGTCCCCAGAGCGAAGGGAGCTCCCGGTGTTGTTTCTGATGCTCTGCAGCTCGCTCAGCCTCTGAGAGCACAAGACCCACGCGCTGCATGGCTTCCCTCCCTGCCGGCTCCTGTCTGGACTTTTCTTCCGGTTGTTCTGGTCCGAGGTCTGTGCTGTTGCATTAGGTACCAGGCTTCCTGCAGGGCGGAGCCGCGCCGCAGACCCTCCCAGGGTGGTAGGTGTCTGGCCGCCCCCCTGGACCCCGGGCTCCCCCTCGGCTGGGCCCCGCCCCCACCAGGCCAGGCAGGGCTGTCACTGAGCCACGGGGCGCAGCGCGTCCCTCAGAGCGGCCGAGAACGGCTGCCCCCGCATCCCTGGAGCCCTGAGCGCTTTCTGCCCCCACCGTTCTTCTGGAAAGCTGCTCACTCCTCCGGCCTCCCCGGCAGAGACCCAGCCGGCCCCGGGAGGCCAGGGGAACCGCTGCTCGCCCGAGGGGGCGCCAGGGCCAGGAAGACAGTGACAGCCCGAGACCTCGAGGGGACCGGGGAGGCAGCTCTGGCCACAGAAGGGCAGGACCCTCTCCATGGGGCCCTCCGTTTTGAGGTCAGACCCAGAAAATCCCCGTGCAGTGGGGTGCAAATGGGGTTTCCCTCCCGAGCTAGTTGTTTTTATTTATTATTTTTGCCATAAATGTGATAAAAATGTTTTAGATCCAGTAGAGTTCACGTACAGTGTTCTATTAGTTTCAGGTGCACAGGACAGCGATTCAGCCTCCGCGGGTTACTGGGTGTGCGGCGAAGCGCCTTCTGCATCCCGCCACGCAGGTCCCCTTGGGAGCCATCCGTCTGTTCGCCTGGTTAAGACTGTCTTGTGCTTTGTCTTTTTCCTTTGTTCGTTTCATTTCTTAAATTCCACACGAGTGAAATCATATGGTATTTGTCTTTCTCTGATTGACTTATATCCCTTAGCAGAATACTCTCCAGCTTCATCCGTGTCTTTGCAAATGGCAAGGGTTCACTCTTTTTTATGGCTGAGTAGTAGTCCTGTGTGTGTGTGTGTGTGTGTGTGTGTGTGTGTGTGTGTGTAGGTGTAGGGTTTGGGGTTTTTTTTGTTGCTGGTTTTCTAGGTCCTGTAGGTGTAAGGTTAGACTGAGATGTTTCTTCTTGAGTTAGGCCTGTTTTGCTATAAATTTACCTCTTAGGACCACTTTTGTTGCATCCCAAAGGTTTTAGAACATCATTGTGTTTTATATATATATCAATATATGTATCTATATATTAATGTATGTATTATATATCTATGCACACACACATCTTTTTTCTTTAAGCTCTAAGCCTATAATGTGGGGCTTGAACTCACAACTCTGAGATTAAGAATTGCATGTTCTACTGACTGAGCCAGCCAGGAGCCCTTATACCACATCTTCTTTCTCCATTCATCTACCAGTGGACACGAGGGCTGCTTCCATAATTTGGTCATTAGAAATAGGCTATAAATATAGGCGTGTGTGTATCCTTTCAAATCAGTGATTTTGTATTCTTTGGGTAAATACCCAGTAGTGTGATTACTGGACTGTAGGATACTCTTAATGTTTTGAGGAAACTGGGCACTGTTTCCCACAGTGGCTGCACCAGTTTGCATTCCCACCAACCGCGATGAGGGCTCCTCCTCCACATCCTTGCTAACACCTGTCGATTTCTTGTGCTTGTTATGATGGCCGTTCTGACAGGGGTGAGGGGGTATCTCATGGAGTTTTGATTTGTATTTCCCTGAAGATGAGTGGCGTTGAGCTTTTTTTTTTTTTTTTTTTTTTTAAGCTTCTTTCATGTGTCTGTTGGCCTTCTATATGGTCTTTGGCAAAGTGTCTACTCACATCGTCTGCCCATTTTTTAAATGGACTTTTTGTTGTTGCTTTTTTTTGGTGTTGAGCTGTAGGAGTACTTCATATATTTTGGGTACTAACCCTTCATCAGGTATGTTATTTGCAAACATCTCCTCCCATTCTGTAGGTGGCCTTTTAGTTGATTGTTTCCTTTGCTGGGCAGAGCTTTTCTTTTTGATGTAGTCCCCATAGTTTATTTTTGCTTTTTACTTCCCTTAACTCAGCAGACATATCTAGAAAAATGTTGCTATGCCTGATGTCAGAGAAATTACTGCCTGGGCTCTCTTCTAGGATTTTTATGGTTTCAGGCTTACTCTCAGATCCCTAATCCATTTTGAGTTTTTGTTTTTTTTTATTTTTATTTTTTTAAAAGATTTTATTTATTTATTTGACAGAGAGAGAGCAAGCACAGGCAGACAGAGTGGCAGGCAGAGGCAGAGGCAGAAGCAGGCTCCCTGCTGAGCAAGGAGCCCG
>ML093288.1:0-42294 GCA_003697995.1 Taxidea taxus jeffersonii | reverse complement strand
CAGCCCCCGAGGCCCGGCCTGTTACTTGGCGGGTCAGCGCCGTCCGCTTCCGGGGCGCGGAGGTCCGCCGGCGCCCAGCCCTGCGGGGCAGTGAAACGGGTCCCCAGGCGCGCGGCAGAGTCCGAGTTCGGTTTGCATAAACTTTTCTCACCAAAGCACCGAAAACCTCCACCAACGTCCTCCAGCTATGGGGGAAGTGGAAATTTGTCTCGGAATGTGCCCTCCCCTTGCGCGCGCGGGAAGGCGGAGAGCCCCGATTGTCAGCTTGTGCGCGCGCCGGCGGGACGCGTTCGAACCTCCGTGCGCCGAGCACGGGTACCTCCCCGCCTTAGCCTGCGAGTGCGGGTCCCGGAGGCCTGGCCCGCCCGCTGCCCCGCTGCCCCCGCACGGCGCCCGGCGGGGGGGGTCGGGGTCGCCCCGCACGGACCTGCCGGGAGCGGGTGACACGGTCGCGACTGTGACGCACTCCGGCCGGTGAGGGGCCCTGTTCCCCCCGGAAGCGCTCCCCGCCCCGGAGTCCTGGGCTCGGACCGGCCGCGGGCTTGTGTCGCGTCACGGTTTTGCTCCTGCCGACCTCGTTCTGCCGCAGAGACCGGTTACGGCTCGTTACCGAGTGAAGACCCCGGAAAGGGGTGAACACCATTTCAGGCAACGAGGACGGCTCAATTCCGGTTCCTCGCTGGGATCCTGATGCTTTGCAAACGTTGTCGGTGGAAAAGGGCTACAAACAGTAACTTCTGCCATGAGTCGGGACAGTCAGGGGTTCCCAAGTCGTGAAATGAGCCGCCCTGGCCCGGACCGTTGAGCCGCCGCGGGAAGTGCCTCCGAAGTTCTCCTCCCGGGCCTGCAAGTTTGGCCAGAACTGAACAAGACGCTGGAAAGGAAACGTGTTTCTTCTGCCTTGTGACTAGTTACGAGAGTTTCCCCTTATCCACGGGGGACATGTTTTAAGGCCCCCGGGGAATGCCTGAAGCCCTGAATAGGACCAAATCCTATATACGTTGTGTTTTTTCCTGTAACTCTGATAAACTTATAAATTAGGCGCAGGAAGCGACTAACAACAGTAACTAATAATAAACTAGAACGATTGAAACAACATACTGTAATGAAATGTTCTCAAAATACCTTGTTGTGCCGCACTAACCTTTCTGTGACGACACGAAGTGAGGTGAATGACTAGGCGTGTGACATGTCTTGGCTTCGCATGTGATGTCAGGAGGAGGGTCATCCACTTCTGGGCCGCGCGTCACCGGAACCGTGCGGACTGAAATCTGGGGCTACTGTGTTCTCCAGTTAAACACTGAAATCCCTTCTTGTTTGTTTTCTGGGCACGTTTAGATAGTATATCCTTCCCACGTTAAGAGTGGTATTTCGGGCCCACTTTGCATTGCCTTAAACACTCTCTGGTGCTGGGGGAAGTGGTGGGAGGAAGGAAAATGAAGAAAAGATAAATCTTTAAGCTTTTAGGCACCCAGTTCTCTGTCTACAGCGTCTATATGACAACAGTATAATCAGTATGGCTGCTCGCCAACCGAATTGAGGCCATCATCCGAATCTGAGACAACGCAGGTAAAGAAGCGGGATTCTTCCAGACCTGCTCCTCACTCTTGCCGCCCATATCGCCCTCAACACCGCCTCCCTTCCCAGCCCATGCCCTGCTCGTGCACAGTTACCTCCCATGGCCAGGCCCTGGCGGTTTAAGGGAAGGCACTCCATCCCATAAGGTAACAATTAGAGATTCTGATTGTTCCATATCCCATTCTGTCCCATAAGTGTGTCTCATACTTCTTTTGAATTCAGTACATATGTGTTTAGCAGGATTTTTTAAAAACTATTATTGAAAGTACTTCAGGGGGGCGCCTGGGTGGCTCAGTCGGTTAAGCGTCTGCCTTTGGCTCAGATCATGATCCCAGGATCCTGGCATCGGGCTCTCTGCTCAGCGGGAAGCCTGCTTTCCCTCTCCCACTCCCTCTGCTCCTGTCCCTGCTCTCACTGTTTCTCTCTCGCTGTCAAATAAATATACAAAATCTTAAAAAAAAAAAAAAACACTTCAGGGGCGCCTGAGGTGGCTCGCTTGGCTGAACATCTGCCTTCAGTTCCGGTCATGGTCTCAGGGTCCTGGGACTGAGGCCTACGTTGGGCTCCCTGCTTAGTGGGGGAGCCTCCTTCTCCCTCTCTCTCCGCCCTTCCCAACCCCCTCCTCCCCTGGTGCTCTCTCTCTAATTCTCTATCTCAAATAAATAACGTCTTTTAAAAAAAGACTTAAGCGATGGGTATATTTACAAGAATAAGGAGTTCTTTTCCACATTCTGAAACCAGAAAAAAATTTAAGTAAAAAAAAAAGTACAAATTTGGTGGTGGTTCTGACATTTGAGTGAAATTTCACTGAAAGAGCATTAATTTATTACTTTCAGAAAGATTTCTTACTTTAAAATGCCTCAGTGATTCAAAACAAAAGAATTCATAATAGATTTAAAATGTTCTTAGAGGAGAGAAAGAATAACATTATGGCTTATGACCTACAAGAATATAATGCTATCTTCCAGTTCTATTATCGCCTCAGAGCAATTCTATACTTAACGAATTTTCCACTCTGTGTGGTGGTGGCCCTACAATTAACTGAGTCATGTGTAGTATTCATATTACCAGAAGTATAATTAAAATTACCCTTATTTTATAATATGAGATTTAAAGCTTTGGATGTGTGCTGTAGATTAAGTAGATGTTTAAATGTATGGAGATTTGAAAATTTTAATATACTGAAATTATAAACAGATTTCTTAAAGGTAAGCTAATAAGAATATATTTAATAACTGATCATTTCAAGAGCCATGACCCTAAAGATACTCTCCTAAAAAAAAAAAAAAAAAGCATATCTTCCTACATTGCATTTTAAGACACTGGAGAATTTTAAAATGTAAAAGGCTTATGACGTTCACATAATTCAACCTCTTGTGTATATTCAGAGTAGTTCAAATACTTTGGAGAAATTCAACATACTAGTTTAGTTCTAATAGCTTACTTATAAGTTGGCTAATTTTAACTTGTATTGCCATCCCTACTGGGGTGAAAAGAAGGATTGTGATGGATTCCCAGCATAGGCTACAAATGCTTATAAAATGCAAGTGAAAATACAGAATTACAGACTGCGGTGACAAGATAGGCTCGTGGAAGTCATCTAACACAGCTGGTTGGCTTCTACCGATAAAGGCATTTACACTATACGTTGCTAATATGAACATCAGAAAAATGTTAATATAGCATTAAACAGTAAGTACAACCATTTAATTGAATGAAGAGTAATTTTGGTTTTATTTTAAAAATTTGTGTTTAAGATAGAAGAGTATGTTAAGAAATTTTTGAAAAGACTTTCCAAAAACAATTTCTGGACAGTTTTTAAAGCATGGAGCCTGGTTTTCCTTCCTCCTTTGTCCTCTCTGGCAACAGTGGTTGCAACTCAGCTACTCTCTCTTCTCTTCCCACTTTTTCTCTTCTCTGGCACCCCCTGTGCAGGGTTTGCTTGTACTTAACTGTTCTGTAACACTGTTTGGATCTCAGCAACACTCACTACTGTCCACTTACTCCTGGCTGTGATGAGCTGAATGTCTGTGTGCCCTACCCACAGACTCATTTGTTGAAATGCTAATCCCCCCTATTGGCAAGTGGGTCAGGAGGGCAAGCCCCTTATCAAGCCCCTTATTGATGGGAGGGCCTTTTTTTTTCCTTTGTAGCATTTTATTTGTGGGAGGGAAAGAGAGACAGAAGGAGGGGTGAAGGGCAGAGGGAGAAGCAGACTCCCTGCTGAGCAAGGAGCCTATTGCAGGGCTTGATCCTGGGACTCCCGGATCCTGACTGCAGCCAAAGTCCGATGTCTAACCCCACCGAGCCACCCCGGCGCCCCGGGGAGAGTCGGTGTTGACGAGGTCCCCGAGTTCTCCTGCCCCTTCTAACACCTGAGGGTGTGGCAAGAAGGTGGCATCTGTGAACCAGAAGGTGACCCTTACAAGACCCCGGATCATCTGCCAGTGCCAGGTCTTGACCCTGATCTTGGGCTTCCAGATAGTGAAGAAGTAAATGTTTGTTGTTTAAGCCACTCAGCCTGTGTATTTTTGTTATGGCAGCTTGACAGAACTAAGACACTGGCCACTAATGATTCCCCACCAACTACACGGGGCAGGGAGTGGCAAGTAGGAAAAATACTCCGTTCATAGCCCCTGGAGTTTATCCAGGTCCCCTTCCCTTTGCACGCCTTATTCTAGGCTTTCTTGATCCTCCCGGTCCCATGCTCAGCTTTTGTCTTCCACCCAGCTGGCTGGCATGACAGCAAGTCTGTGCTCACTCTCCCACCTTTCTCTGAGCTCTCTTTCTGCAGGTCCATACTCTGCAGGTCTACACTCTGCAAGTCCACACTCTGCAGGTCCACACTCTGCAGGAAGGGGACCCACCAGCGAGAGCACCTCTTTTAAGCTTTACCCATGAGGGTGGATGAAAGATTTGATTTTCCTTGCCCAAAGTGTGTGCCTTGGCTGCTGAGATGTGAGGTTTTCTCCAGCTCGTGAAAGGAGGAACGGAGTAAGATTAGCTCGTAAAGGTAGAGAGCCTTCCTCGAAGTAGATGGGCAAGTGTTGGAAGAAGATAGAGGGAGAGAAAGAGACAAGTGGCTGTGCACTGGGAGACGCTGGCTCAAGTGTCCATAGCTATTCTGAAGGAAGTGGAAAAACCAACAAAGGAAACTACCCAAGGACAGGACTCTCCGGAGAACAAAGAAGAGACAGAGAAGAGATCGTCCCAACATGAATTCCACAAAAGTGTGCTCTTGACCTCAGACCAATGACAGTGATGGGATGGAGCATTTGGGAAGGGATCCTCAGGAAGAAGGGACAGAGAAGCAGTGGTCATTCTGCATTCTCTTCCCCTGTATATTCACCTGTATATTATCTTCTAGTTGGGTTGGGAGAGGTGGTGTGTATATCAGGTACAAGTATATATCTGAAAAAGGAAAGAAAAGCAGAAGAGTTTCAAAAAATACCCACCATGCACTAATTTAAATATAAAGAAATTAAGTGTGTTAATGAGTTGGGCTACTTGTCAAAATAAATTACTCACTACTAAGTGCCTTCTAAGAGCAGACACTGTAGAGGAACCATACCCATACTGAACAATAAGTGATTTAAAACTGTTGAAATAAAAGTACATCAGACATGGTTCTGCTCACATGTAATTTCCAAATTACAGCTTTATAATTTGAATTATATTGTTGTGCATACCCAGATTTATACATTGGGACCATCAACTTTCCCGGAATTGGCAGTAATTTGTGGTAGTCAGAAAAATAAGGCCCCTGATTTCCTCATTTTTTATCTATTGCTATGTTTTTTCATTTTTTACTGAAACAACATTTCTAATAGTGACAGAGAGTTGTTTCCAGTTATAAAATATATTCCTTTAAATAAAATTTTCCAGATCATCCTGATCTTGGTGAGGTTAGGGGCTCTTCTGTACATTTCTGGTAGAAAGACAAGCAACCTTTTAGAAGGACGATTTAGCAAATTGAACCAGTAGTTTCAAAGTATCCATTTCTTTTGATCCAACAGATTCACTTGTAGGATATTATCCTACGTTTATAAACACTGAAGAGGAGGATATTTATCACAACAGTATTTATAAATTTGAAAACCAAAACCTTCAGAATAATGGATTAGTTAAGTTATATCACATCAAAACGATGGAAAATATTCAATTAATATTGAATGATTTTGGGAAATGCTTATGATATAATGTTACTAGTCAAATGGAACAGCAGAACAATCCATAATCTCTCTACGTAAATAAATATGGGAAGAAGTTTACCAAACGTTAGCATAGTTATCCCAGGGCGATGGTATAGATAATCTTGATTTTTTATGCTTTTTATTTTCAAAAATTTCAGCAACAAGCATGCATTACTTTGAAAATCGGGGGAAATTTTAAAGTTATTTTTAACAAAGATTCTGCTTCAAAAGCAGCCTACGATGAAATAAAAATTAAGATGAAATTGAAGAGGGCAACGAAAATCAGGAACTTATTTAGCAAATAGGTGTTGAGCCCATCCTGTGTAATTATGTCTTGAGAGTCTTCCGTGCGTCAGGCGGATCTAGAGGTACAGGTTAGCTTGCTTGAACTGCTTTACTCTCGTATTACAAATACAGTCCTGTCTCTCTGGGTTCTTTCTGGTTATCATTCGAGCACGTGTCTGCTTGTGGTGGCCCTTCCACTGGGCGGGAAGCGGTCCTGGGCTTCGGTGAGTCCGTCAAGCGGCGGTACTCCTGTCGTCCGCCTGGGCTTCCACGTCCGGAGAGAGACGTGGCGTCTGAGCAGCCTCCCTTGTCACCGCTTCCGCCGCCCTGGCTTGCGCCGAAGCTGGGCCCCCGGGTGCAGGGCCGCTCCAGGGCCGCCCGAGGCGCTTCTGCAGGCCGCGGGTCCGGAGCGGAGGACGGAGGAGCCCCCTGTCTCCCGGGGCGCGGCGTGCGGGGCTCCTGCATCTCACAAACACAGAGCCAGCTCTGTGCCTCCGTCACCTCCAGACGGAAAGTCACCCGCGCCCCTCCCGGGGTCAGCCACGCTCTGGCGCTCTTTCCGACTACCTTTTAATCGATTTTAATTTCACTTTACAGTGTCTTTTCCGGGTTTTTTAAAATGTGAGTCCTTCTTCTCATTCCCGTTCTTCCGAGCTCTCGGGGTGCCGGCAGCCGAGGGCCACTTGTGTAAGGACGAAGGCCCCGGGGCAGGCTGCCCAGATGCTGACGGCCCAGAGCCTCCGAGCACCGGGCGGTCACACAAGGCCCCTCTGTGCGCCTGGCTTTCGCCCCACACTCCCACTCACACATGCTGGAGATGGGTAGGAGCCTTGAAGAGCTGAGCGCGCCACCTTCCTTGTAGGCCAAGGTCAAGAAGGCAGGTCACTGCCGAGGTGGCACGTCTCGAGCAAGACAGGCCCCTCAGACGCAGGTGGACAGTCTGGGGACAATGAAGAGGCAGGAAAGGTGTTGTGAAGAAGTCCGGACAGTCTGGAAGCCCACAGCCCACAGCACAACAGTCTAACAACCACCAGTCCCGTCTGAGAAAAGGGGGCGCGTCAGGCAAGGAAGGAGACGCCCCCCCCCCCCCCCCCTCCAGTGCCTGCCCTGGTCCGCCTGCTGCTTACTCTGCAGGGCTCTGCGGGCAGCCACCTCCCCCTTTGCCTTGCTTCCCACTGCTTCCCCTCGCTTCCCCTCCCTGCCCGGCACCCAGCACTCTCCTGACATCTGAGGTTATCTCCTGAAGGAAGAAGGTCATGGGATCCGGTGCACTGGGGTGTTGGCGCTGCAGCCTGCTCCTTTCCCACAGGTGTTCATACCGGCGGGTTATGGATTTGTTCAACAGTTAAGCACCCGCTGAGGCACACACATGGAGCCTACATGCTCCAGAGGATTTAAGAAATAATAACAAGCGCCCGGCCCTAGTTCCTGCTCTAGGAAGGCGACGAGACATGCGGAAGAGTCGCTGCTCCACAGAGAAGCTCTCCCTAGTCACGCAATGGAAAGCGCCGTGGTTCTGCCTTGGATGGGGCAGAGGGACAGACATCATGAGGCTTGCAAGAAAGTGACGACTGGACAGGTCTTGAAGGACAAATTTACTAGAAAGGAAGACTCCAGAAGTACAAGCCCTCCCAGCAAGTGTGGAGGTAGTGAAATAGCAGGAAGGGTGAGCAGTGAGTTAGGGCAGTAATTGTAAAATGAAGCATAACTGGTTCCAAATGACTTGAGAACGACATGTGACGAGGGCAGAGGCGGACGGTGAGGTTGCAAGACCAAATGCTGCCCACTAGGCAGTGCGACTGGACCCTGTCGCCGTGGTCCTCGCTTCCGCCCGCACAGGAGTCCGCGGCCACGGCCCGGCCTCAGGTTAGTAGTTACAGCCGGGAAGAGGCATGAGGGATGTGATTGAAAGGGAAGCAAGGGGGCTTTTTTTTTTTTTAATATTTATTCATTTGAGAGAGAGCAGGAATATGTGCATGGGTGAGGGGAGGGGCAGAGGGAGGGGGAAGAGAGAATCTCAAGCAGACCCCCACTAAGCATGGAACCCAACGCAGGGCTCAATCCCACAACCTTGAGATCAGGACCTGAGCTGAAACCAAGAGTCAGATGCTTAACCGACTGAGCCACCCAGGTGCCCTGGTTGGGGCGGGGCGGGGGTGGGGCTCTTCTGAAGTGCTGGCAAGGCACTTATACAGATGTTCACGTTGTCATAATTTACTGAACTACATATTTCTGGTTTTATTACTTAATGTGTGTTACGTTTCTCAACTGCAAAAAAAAAAAAAAAAAGATCAAGCTGGGTAATTTCTAGAAAATGCTGTTCCAGGGCTCAGACATTCTGATTAAGTAGGCCTGGGCTGGGACTAATGAATCTGTGGGGGTTTTTTTGTTTCTTTGTTTGTTTTAAGATTTTATTCATTTATTTGACAGAGAGAGAGATCACAAGTAGGCAGAGGCAGACAGAGAGAGAGGAGGAAGCAGGCTCCCTGCCGAGCAGAGAGCCCGATGTGGGGCTCGATCCCAGGACCCCGAGATCGTGACCTGAGCCGAAGGCAGAGGCCTAACCCACTGAGCTACCCGAGCACCCCCAAATCTGTGTTTTTTAAACAATTATGTTAGAGGATCAAAGACAAAAGGGACCCTTAGACCACACTTGAGAATGCTAGGGCTGTCGGGGGAATGATCCAAAAGGTTTAAGTGAGATATTAAGAATGAAGACTTGCCTGTCTGCAAGTGCTAGTTTAGGGAGAGAAAGATGTTGAGGGAGGTCTCCATCTTATATCCCATCGGGCTTACAGGTCCTGTGTCCCATCGTCTGTGTTTTGAAAGAGATGTGACAAATAAGGTACCAGCAATTTCTAAGTACTGAATCTATTTTTTGAGATCTGGTTTAAGTATGAAAATTTTGATCCCCCATCACATTATAATAGTCAGATATAAGGCATGAAAGAAGCCCTTATGATAAGTACTATAGAGCAAGGAGCAACTTTCTAGAATTTTTTAAGTGAATGCATTCTCAGCCTGTGAGTAATAGTCATTCAGCTCCTGACCCACCATCATTGTGGCATGTGCTTAGTGATGGCTGAGTTGCGTGGATACAGCTAAGTTCTTTTTCTTGCGCTCCTTTATAATCAGGCGGATATTTTTGTGACATAAAGCAACCAGCATGGTATTCTTCCCAGCCGTACTCCCTACAGGAAAAAAGTGGCAGATTTTGTTGCAAAGTTGTTTTTTCTTTGGTGGTTCATGGAGTTGGAAAGAAAAAGGGGAAATTTTACTTGGCCTTAAACAGAGAATGGGAAAATTCAAAAAGCTCAGACAAAATTTGTACACAATTTTTCCTCATAGTTGAAGTACTGAAGAAATACCAAAAGATTTTTTTTTAAGGATTTTATTTATTTACTTGACAGACAGAGATCACAAGTAGGCAGAGAGAGAGACAGATGGAGAAGCAGGCTCCCCGCTGAACAGAGAGCCCGATGCAGGGCTCGATCCCAGGACCCTGGGATCATGATCTGAGCCGAAAGCAGAAGCTTAACCACTGAGCCACCCAGGTGCCCCCAAAAGATTTTTTAATTGTCACAGTAGTTACTTCTTTGTAACCAAAGTGCATCCATTCATTGGATTAGCAAAAATTGTGAAGTATGACAACACAGCATGTTGGCTTGGATTAAAACATAGGGACCCGTATACTTCTGGTAAGAATATAAATTGGAGCAATAACTTTGCACAGCAATTGGCAGTGTTTAGTCAAGTTAAAGATATGCATACTCTTTGACCCAGAAACGTGCACTCTAGGGTGTATTCTGAGATCATCCTAAGGACTTATGTGCCTGAGGAGATTTGTACAAGAATATTCACAGCAGCCTTGATTGCAATTTTAGTAAAAAAAAATTGGAAACTGTGTACATTAGATGAACGGAAGAATTCCTGAACAAATTCATGAACAGTTTACTCATATTCATATAGAGGGTATGGTGTGAAAATCAATGAAATAGGTCTACATATGTCTCTGGAAGATGCTCACAAATATGATAGTGAGTGAAAAAGCACATTGCAGATGACTATGCACAATATAATGCCATTTATACCCAGGTTAAAACTTGTAAACACTGTTGTTGTGTGGGAAATCACCTTTGCACAATGGAAGTCTTTAAGTACAGTAATAAGCAAGCCACCCAAAAGATCTCCAAATAGAAAGGCTTACAGACCAAAATGAGATGCTTAAATCACATGATGTATTAAATCAATTGAAAACACACAGCAAGAAGCAAGGTGAAAAGATAGGTTAGGTCAACCCATTCAAAACATGATGTAGGGGGCGCTTGGGTGGCTCAGTGGGTTAAAGCCTCTGCCTTCGGCTCAGGTCATGATTCCAGGGTCCTGGGATCGAGCCCCACATCGGGCTCTCTGCTCAGCCGGGAGCCTGTTTCCCTTCCTCTCTCCCTGCCTGCCTCTCTGCCTACTTGTAATCTGTCAAATAAATTAAAAAAAAAAAAATCTTAAAAAAAAAAAACCATGATGTAGGCAGGTAGAAGGATGACACTACCTGGTCCTCAGTCCCTTCTGTCTTCCTCGCTAAGGGTATATTTGCAAGGACCAGAACTGAGATTTGCACAAAGTGGACGCTCCCCTCAGAAGGTGTTTGTAGTCAAAACACACAGTTGCTCCATAGGCCTGGAATCAAGCGCTTCTGCTTGAAGCTAAAGCTCCCACCCAAGCCTGATGGACCGCTATGGATCCTGTTTTGCATTCCTTGTGCAGAGGATATGAGGAGCCAGTGGTCGCCTAAAGTAAGACCTTGTGAATAGCAAATACCTCATGTTCCTCATGTATCTTCAGTATGTCATGAATATTTGATGATTCATGGCCTCATATATATTTATGTATCATGACTATTTGGAGCCTCTCATTTTTTCCATCCTTTTCTAATTATGTTCGTTACACAAATGCTCTACTTTCTCTGAGTCTAGCATATCTCATAGGTTACTAACTTACTTCTTCTTGTTTAACATATATTACAAATTTTGCCTGCCTCTTAAGCTGTTTGCTTCGATTCTTCGTTTCATTCTTCTCCCTATGTATTTGCTTCTCTTATTTTCTACATCAGAATCAAATATCCTTAAATAATTCAGCCAACACACATTATAAGTAATGCGTAATATGGTTAAAACATAAAGACCCCCCATGGTCTTTATAATGGGAAGAGTAACCCCCAATGCTCCTTCTTAATATGGATGGGACTATATGGGTATTTATTATGTTATTCTTCATGATTTTTCATATTTGCACTTTTTCCAAGTAGATTTTAAGAAAAGCTTGAGATTATAAATACCTGGTGTCTTACATGTACTAGGTACTTGATACCATTTCGATTTTGATAAAGTTAGAGAACGAGGGCTAACTAAATGGGTACAGTATCTGTCTATAGCTTGTGCATCCGTGTATTTCCGACAATATTGATCGAGTCTGCACTGTTTGCAAAGAAAACACCGCTGCAATCGGCATGGAGGATAAAACTTTGAGTCAAACAAAATCCTTACTTCAAAGCAAAATTAAGAACAATACAGGGCGTAACGTAAGTGACTTTAGAGGTAGTGACTGGGGCGGGTCTGAGTAGGTGGAGCTTCCACCGGAGGATGATGGGAGAGAGGTGACCTTCAGTCTGTGCCTTGAAAGGAGTAAGCGTTGGGGCCCTGTGTGGCTCAGCCGTTAAGGGTCTGTCTTTGGCTCAGGTCATAATCCCAGGGTCCTGGGACTGAGTCCTGCATTGGGATCCTCGCTCAGCGGGAAGTCTGCTCTCCCTCTGTCTGCCACTCAAGAATTTTGATTTTTTTTCTCCTTGTAATCTATATAGTGAATTTACTCTTTGGTGACCACCTTTGCCACACATGACAGTGACCGTAAAATTGATTCCTGATGACACAGCTGGACGGTTTGAGGATCGAGCTTTGGCTGTCTGGAAAGACAGAGACAAACACTCATCCCTGCTTGTTTTGAGACTTATCAGGACAGTCTGGCTAAAGCTCATTATCAGAGAAGAATAATGAAGCCCTGAAATAAAATTACCTTTAGCAATGGGCTGACCGAAGTTGGTGTTCTGACTTAAACTAAAGGCCTAGGCGTTATTGGAGGAAGCCTAGCACACAGCTAAGCTGGAAGCTCCTTGGGCCACAGTCCCCCGGCCCAGTGTGTGGGTACATGAGGGCCTCGAAGAGAGCTATAACTGCAGAGCCTCATCTCAGACCCCACCAACATCTGATCATGGGTATGCCCATGCCATGGACTGTGCCCTGGTGAAAGGGTCTAGACCAATTTCTTCTAGACCCTGCACCGAGAACGTAACTCAGCCTTATCCACCTTTGGACAAGTCCGTGGAGCCTTTAGACAATTTGGGATGAATCTATATTAGATTTTCCACTGACAGAGAAAGGAAGGATCTAAAACATTAAAAAATATATAAAAATTATAACTATGGCAATAAAATGGTTTTGTGAATTCAGTCACACAATATTAGTCTATTATCTAAGTATTCTGCAATAAATATGTGTTAATTTGTAATCAGATGAAAGTTATTTCTGTAAGTCCTATTCTGAATACCATATTAACTTAAAAATAGCGTGTGCTCTTTGATGCATAATCAATATAAAAGTAGTCAAATATTAATATAAAGATTTAATTTCATAAAGTCAGTTGACATTATAATTGATCACTGATGGTGTCTAAGTAAGCTTGTTTCCCTGTTGCTATACTATCAGCTAGAGAACCTGGTTCAAAATTCTACACGATCCTACCAGAGTTGGTGGTATACTTCATGACCCATTCCACACAACCAGCGGAAGGAAGTTAAATTGCGTGTAATCCATTTCACTGGGTTGGATATGTAAGCTTCTTGAAAGACATTGTTTCTTCTGCCTCTAGAACCGTGCAACACTCATCCAGAATCTTCAAAATAATTTAAGTTAGTCAGACCTTCAAGATGTTTGAGATTTTTATAGTTAATCCTCATGCTTGGCTTCTTGAAATACTAACAAATAACATCTGCATAGTATTATTATTTCTTATTCAACACTGAGGTTTTCACGGAGAGTGATGGTACAGAAGACTGGGTTCTTCTGCCAGTGTGCAACTTCTCCAATAGATTGAAAGCTCCTAGGAGGCAGGGGCTCCGTCTCGATGGCTTTCAAGCCTTCAGTCTTTGGCCTGATACAGAATATGCAGCCCCCGCCCAACAGATGCTTGGTGAATTACTGGTTTTTGAGGAGGGGATAGTTAGGAGTGTCAGGCACAGCTAGGAGTGATCCTCCACACCCCTCTGGACCAAAAACACAGCTTGGACTCCTTGGATATGTGGTATGATTACTCTGGGACCTTCACTGTAGTTCAGATGCTTGAGAGTTTGGATCATTGAACTTGATAAAAGGATTATGAAGACTTTTTTGCTGCACGTGAGAGGTGAACTCGAGGCTAAACGCTAGAGGCAGGCTGCTCTCCTGAGGGACTAGACCGGAGAGCCAGGAATCCTGCAGGAAGCCAGGAAGCAAGCTCTCTCTCTCTCGTTCTCTTCTCTGCTTTTCTCTCCATAATTTTATTTTTCTTTCCCTCTCTCTTTCTGCGGATGTTTTCACTGCCTCAGAGCCCATGGCCCCGAACACTGCTAATCCACAGCTCCCCAGTGCACAGACTGGGAGTGAGCATTTCTGTCCCAATTCCAAACTCCTGTGACAGTGACTCGGATCTGCCTGGCTCAGGCCAAGGAGGGACACTCTTTACCCAGTATTTTGTGTGATAGCAGGCCTGGGGGAAAGGCATTACAAAACCGGTTTTACTCTCTAAGGAAAAATGCATGCTGCATATATTGTTAGCCAAAACCACGGTACACCGCTGGGCTCTACCCTCTGAGAGTTCCTCCCTTGAAGGGGGAGAGCAGTAGCAGACAGGCCTTCCCCATCAAGCACATGTCTCTGGGCACCCAGAACCTTCTCCTAACCTCCCGCGTTAAGGAGACTGGCCGCAAGATTCTGCAGCGCGCTCGCTGCCTCCAGTGCCTCTCCAGGCCCTTTCGGGTGATGAAATGGGAAGAACCTAAAATGGAGTCAGTAATCAGCAGCCGTTCAGGGGCGCAAAAGGAGCCCCTCCAAAGTCACTGAGCTCTGACACGCTGGGAGGCTGTGTTTCCCATGACACCCAGCCCCGCCACGCAGCATGACCCCCCCCCAGGGGGAGCGGCTGGTGGGGCTGTGGGCAGCCTGGCCCCCCCGAGAAGGAACAGAACCGGGGGCGGGGGGAGCCCTCCTCCCTGCAGTCTGTTTCCCTCCTTACCGGGTTGGCATGCAGATCGAAAAATGCACGTCTGAATCTATTTCTGGCTTCTAAATGTGTGAAGGAGACACATAACTTTATTATCTTATTTTTATCAAGTTAGAGACAGATGCCCCTGGAGCTTATGCTCTGTAAGAAGTTCCTATTCTCCAGGGGTGCATCTTTGGAAGCAAAAATCAAAGACAAATAGGACATCTCTAAGTTTTCTGGACAAATATTAGCAATCAAAAGAAGAGATGGGGTGCCTGGGTGGCTCAGTGGGTTAAAGCCTCTGCCTTCGGCTCAGGTCATGATCTCAGGGTCCTGGGATCGAGCCCCGCATCGGGCTCTCTGCTTGGCGGGGAGCCTGCTTCCCCCTCTCTCTCTGCCTACCTCTCTGCCTGCTTGTGATCTCTGTCTCTCTGTCAAATAAATAAATAAAATCTTAAAAAAAAAAAAAAAGAAGAGAGTCACCGTGGGTAACTAAGGCAATAAGGGAAATAAAACCAGGAAAGACTGTTGAAAAAAGGTTGTTGTTTTTTTAAACTTTTAAAGGCAAAACAGTGAAGTAAGTGTTGATGTAATATAAATATGTTATTATTTCTTAAGTACCAAAAATACTGCAAGTATAAATAAACTTTTCAAATTAATGAGAAGCACGTGAACACAGAAATGCCCTTGCCAGAGGTGTTTGGAAATCTTCAAAGCTTAGCAATATCCTTTTATGAAGGATAGTCAGTCGGTAAATTAGTAATGGAATGAAAGAAATCTGGAAAAATAAAAACACATTGTCAATACAACATATGTCCCTGGGAAAGGTGGTCATTCAACTGTGGTGCCTCCCTGTCAAAGAAGATCTTACAAAACAGAATATGCTTCTTCAGGGACGTTTCTGCGCACATAAGCAGGGGCATGTACTGGTGAATAAGACCGATCCTGTCCCGACATGCGTGGCCCCGCCCGGGCTTTGAGGCGACCAAGAAAAGTATAATCGCCAAATCAGAGAGCTGCGCAGAACCCAAGAGATCAGTTAGTCCGGAGTTCTGTCTCCTTCCTGAGGAAACCGAGGCCCAAAATGGTGAGTAAAACTGCCCGGGGCTCTTGGCTTCTCGATTTCTGCCCTCCACAAAACGACTTTGTTTCTAGAGCCTTCTAAACGTCCCAGATTGTGTGACATAACACACGTCATTAATCCCTGTCAAAATCCTATCGACTTTGAATATTCCTATGCTTTTCTGAAAATGAAACAGGGAATCAAACAAACAAACAAAACCCCTGAGGTCCAATTTTCAATATAAAATCAAGTTTTTGTTTCCTTTTGGAAGCGTTAGCCATGTGATTCTTACTAGTATCAGAGACAGCCCCATCGTGTGACAGTGACCGTCCGTCGAGGCCGCAGCCGGCGCGCTAGGAATATCAGAGTGACAGGCGCTCGGAGCCGTCGTTGCTCAGGAAGGTCACCAGTGCAGGGAGACGCCGCGCCTGCTACCCACAGGGATGTTGTGACGGTCCCTGGAGTAAATGCTCGGAAGTGTTCTGAGCAAGTCAGAGGGAGGTGCCGCGTGGCTACGCAAAAATCATCATACACCCACAGGTGCAGCTCCTTTTTTTAATATATTCTTAATATGATAATGTGAAACGGCATCTCTCAGGGTACATTTGAATGTGTGTTTCATTACGTTTGTTCATTCTAACTTTTAAATTGATTATTATTTTCAGATATTAACCTGGCACTAAAAGGAACCCATCATTAATTTGATGTCATGTCACCATGTTTGAAAAAAAGAGGTGTTGGGGTCTCTAGAGATCCCCTGTCTGTTAATCCGTAACTAAAACGAATTTGGTCATTCCCTGACCTGGGTCCCTGAATCTGGGTCCCTTGGCCATGGACTCAGATATGTTGGAAACACGGGTTTGAGAATCCATTTGGCTGGACGACTTGGATTGAAGCCTCAAGATTAAAAAGGAGAGAAGAATGAAAGAGAAAAAAAAAACATACACAATTGAACACAAGCTAATACATGCAAATACCTGACAGCATCAAGTTGTCGGGGGCGGGGGTGGGGAGACGGGGACCTGAATAAACCATCCCAGGCTAGTTTCTGTACGACTCACTTTGTCTTCCTTCCTTCCTTCTCTCCCTCCCTCCTTCCTTCCCTCCCTCCCTCCTTTCCTTTCTCCCTCCTTCCTTCCTTCCTTCCTTCCTGTAACAGGTTTATTGACATGTAATTCACATGCCAAAAAATTTACCCTTTCAAAAAGTGCAATTCCGTGTTCTTAGTATATTCACCAAGTTGCACAGTGATCACAGATTCCACGACATTTGCATCCCCCCAAAAGAAATCTCAGATCCACCAGCAGTCACTTCCCATGTCCCCTCCCCCAAGCCCTGGCCACTACAATCTAGTTTCTGTCCCTGTGGAGATTTCATAGGTTCTCTATGTCCCTGTGGACTCTGGACATTTTATATACACTTGATCTTAGCCAAAAGGCCGAGAAGCGATCTGGACATTTTATATAAAAGGAATCATAAAATATGTGGCCTTTCGTGTCTGCCTTCTTGCACTTGTAATAATGCTTTCATGTTTCACCCGTGGTTATTACTTTTTATGGCCAAATAATACTTCATTGTGTGGATATACTACATTTCATTCACCCGTTCATCAGTTGATGGACATTTGGGTTGTTCTCCTTTTAAGCTATCTTGAATAGTACCGTTACAGATATCAGCGTACTGAACACTGATTCAGAAGAACTGAAACTGTCCTCCAAAGTGACTGTGTCATTTTACATTCCTACCAACAAAGAATAGGGGTTCAAATTTCTCCATATCCTTGCCAACACTTGTTATTGTCCAAATTTTGGGTGATGGCCATCCTAGTAGGTATGAAGTAGTATCTCATTGTGGTTTTGATTTGCCTTTCCCTAATGGCTAATGATGATGAGCGCGTTTTCCATGTGATCATTGGTCATATGTATATCTTCTTTGATGAAATATCTGTTCAAGCCTGTTGCCTATTTTTTTTAAATATTTAATTAATTTATGTATTTGACAGAGATCACAAGTAGACAGAGAGGCAGGCAGAGACAGAGGGGAAGCAGGCTCCCTGCTGAGCAGAGAGCCCGATGTGGGGCTCGATCCCAGGACCCTGAGATCATGACCTGAGCCGAAGGCAGAGGCTTAACCCACTGAGCCACCCAGGTGCCCCTGTTGCCTATTTTTAATTGGGGTATTTCTCTTTTTATTGTTGGATTTTAAGAATTCTTTATATATTCTGCTATAAGTTCCTTATCAGGTATTTTATTTACAAATATTTTGTCCAGTTCTATGGGTTGTCTTTTTTTTTTCTTAAAGTTCAGCTCAAAATTCTTAATTTTGATGCTGTCCAATTATCTTCTCTTGTTGATGCTTGTGTTTTGGTTTCATAGCTGAGAAAATTCAAAAATCACAAAATTTTATTCCTAATGTTTTCTTCTAAGACTTATAATTTTAACTTACATTTAGATCTTTGATCCATTTTGAGGGAATTATTCTATACAATTCGGAGTCAGCTTCATCCTTTCGCATATAGATACCTAGTGGTCCCCTTGAATTGTCTTAGCTGCTTTCTTGTAGAAATCAGCTGGCCGTAAATGTGACGGTTTGTTTTTGGACTCAGTTCCATTGCACTGATCTATATGTTTATCCTTATGCCACTATTACACTGGTTTACTGAGGCTTTGCAGCAAATTTTTTTTTTAAATGTTTATTTATTTGACAGACAGCGACAAGCAGGGGGAGTCAAGAGGGAGAAGCAGGCTCCCCGCCGAGCAGAGAGCCCCACGTGGGGCTCGATCCTAGGACCCTGGGATCATGACCTGAGCTGAAGGCAGAGGCTTAACCACTGAGCCACCCAGGCGCCCAGCAAATTTTGAAACAGGGAAGCGTGAGACAATTTCTGCAAAAAGCGCCAGCTGGAGTTCAGATATGTGCTATAGCTGATCTGCAGACCAGCCTGGCGAGCATCACCGCTTTAACGATATCCGCTGTTCAGTCTAAGAACCTGGGGTGACTTCCCCTTTTTTTAGATCTTCTTTATTATCTTTCAGTGGTGTTTTAGAGTTTTCTGTGTGCAAATGTTATACATATATTGCTAAATTTATTCCTATTTTATTCTTTTTGATGCTACTTTAAATGAAGCTTTCTTGGTTTCACTTTCACATTATTGATTACTAGTATACTGAAGTATGGTGATATTTGTATATTGATCTTGTGTCCTGCAAACTTTAACATTGCTTATTAGTTCTAATATTTTTTCATGGATTCTGTAGGATTTTCTATACAGGATCATGTCATCTACAAATAGAGATAGTTTTACTTTTTTCTTATCGATATGATGCCTTCTGGTTTGGTTTTGTTTTTTCCTTGCCTAAGTGCTCTGTCTAGATCCTCTGGCACAGTGCTGAACAGGAGTGGCGAGAGTGGATGCATAATCATTATGCTCATCTAAGGAGGAAAGCATCCAGTCCTTCACTGTCATGTAGGATGTTAGCTCTGCGTTTTTTGGTAGATGACCTTCATCAGGACCTCAGGAAGTTCTCTGTATAGCTCTCTTTAAGTTCCATTGATGCACAGGACTGAATTGCTAACACTAATGAGATCTAGAAGTTCCTTTGGGAGTTCTTGTCCTTTTCAGGATTGCAGTAAGATGTGGAAACAATGCCTACTGGAGATAGGTTATGTATTTTTTCTGGGAAAGGCTGAATATTACAAAAGGAAATTTTGGGTATCTCTCTTTTCCTGTCCTCCAAGCATTCTTTCTTGTCTCCCACCACATGAGAGCAAACAAATCGTTGTGGTAGGTAAATAGAATAACTTCTTGTCCTGCCATTCTTATACTGTGAGGATACGGTACATTCGTGCACAAATGTCAATCCCACATATACTGTGGGTGTCATATAAAATAGGAAGTCAGGGAAGGTGTCAGCTTCCGAAAACCTTCTCAAAATACTTCTGAGAAGAAAAGACATTATCAAATCCGACTGAGAGTTTAGTTTGCAGGGGATCTGGCAAATGAAGACTTGCTCTGTCTGCATCCTGGGAAAATAAGTACTGGTTGACGGTGATAGTGATGGTAGGTGTCAAGTGGTACCTTCAAGAAGGTGAAGCCCAAGAGCCAAGGCAGGACTGGCCACCCAGGCAAAAACCGTCTCAGCCTGGGAAGACACAGAAGCACAGAATTAACGGAATGACTTTGGGTTCTATATTCTCACTTCTGCCCTCTGTCTCCCAACTTCCTCTTGCCTGTTAGCTTGCCATTTTCACCGGTGACCATTGTTCATCTCTCACTCTCAACTTTTAGTAGCTGCTCATCTATCTATGTGATGCCCAAGGACCAATACGTCATTCCCTTGGCTGCTTCCCGAACTTCTCCCTGAGATGGCAAGATAGAAACACCACCCGTCTTATGTTTGTGGACCTGGCCCTGACCACACCCCAGGTTGGACTCTGCTCAGCTTTGCATTATTTGTGCATAACAATCACAATCTGAAAAGCAAATCATAACATCACAATTTTTTTAAGTCCACTTCATGTGCTTTCAGAGTCAAGCAACAAACGGGTTGCTCTTCGTCTCAGTGGCAAGACCCATCTGCCCTTCGAATGGGAATCAGCTTTGCCATTTCTGATAGAAGACTGAGTATTCTTTGCTTATATTCGTTCTAACTCCCAACATTTTAGGCAAGAATTGTGGGGATAAAAAGAATTTTGAAAGAACGAAGAATCTTCCTCTGTTTTCGGATAACACTGTAACCCAATCCTAGAGGAAGTTAGAAGTGAGCAACTGGGAAGTGTCTCTTTTGTCAATGATGAGATCATTTATTCCTATCTAAGGACTTCTGCTTGGGGGGAGGGAGGAAAGGAGCGATGGTGGAAGAAGGTTTGGGATACCCCAAACTAACCCCTAAACCCTTTTAAGGGTCTCAGTGGGGAAGTTGGGGTGTTTCTCATGCGGTGCCATTGATCCCTAAGAGATACATTTGTAGTGCTCCAGTCTGGCCTGGGGAGTTGGGAATTGCTAGGAACTGATGATGAGAACTACGGAACTGCCTAGATCACCTGACGAAGAGTGGAGAATGGATAGACAAAAGGAGATAGGACTGGATTTGTAATCTGAGCCACATTAAGCAAACAGTGGGGACAAACCAGCAGAAAGGCAGGATGATTTGGCTAAAGCCTTGATGAGTTATCACACTGATAAAGTTGTGAGCAGAGTGGAGAAGCTGCTCAGGTCTTAGGTTTTCTGACCTAGTTCTAGGATCTTGAGCTTGTAACCCAGCTCTACGAGGAGTCAGCATCTCCTGGGAAGCTTCTCACATGGCCTCCCTAAGAATCCCCGGAGAGGGATTTTCCATTTAGCTACTTGATAATAAAATTTAAATCCTGATTTTCAGGCAGTTTAAAGAAAGGACAAGAGCTAATGTCATAGTAAAAGCCTGAAAAACGGAAACAATTAAGGAAATGATCATGAAACTCTAAAAGCCATCTCCAAGATTGAATCCTAAAAATGTAGGCTCAAAACTTAATAGCGATAATCATTGTGATGAGGATAAAGAAAACCATAATGCAGCTAAAGAAATCATCCAATTCCCATGTGGCTGTCCTGAGAGAAGTGAGGCTCTATTATAAAGGAAATACGAAAACTTGTTTGTAAAGAGTGTGTAATCATATTATTTTCCAGGGAATTTGCATTTGAGATTTTTTCAGAGTAAATTTCCCCAGAGAAATGTCATGTTCTCTTAGTCTGAGGATGTAGACTGGAGTACAGATAGGGTCAGAGCGTGCATTGGAAATGACACTATGATGTTAAATAGGAATCAAGTGGAAACTTGCGAAGGTGAAAATGTTTTCAATCAATGTATACTCCCTCTCTCTCTCTGGTGGGGGTAATTTAGTTTTGGGTGAGAGTCGGGGCGGGATCCCGCAGTAAGGTGGGCTTGGGAGGAAATTCCGGTATTCTTAGTGCCACACAACTAGATAAGGGAAAGAAAAATACAAAATCTACATTTTGTTTCTCCATCTGCATTGCCCTAAACCATTTCCAAATAGATAATACTTTCTCGGGAATACTTAGAAAAAAAGATTTACTGAACCTTCAAATGGAGCCTGGCTTCAGATGACATAAAGGCCTTGGGTATCATGGACCTTAATGAGAAATGAGGCCGAGTGGGTTACCAGGGGCTAGGAATCAAAATGTTCATAAATCTAATTATTCAAATAGTCTAAAAATTCTTTTTGGACAAAGCCACAAAATATAGTTGCAGTATACAGATAAGATTACTACGGAGAAATTTTTGTGAGCAGCATGTCTCAGCATTTAGGATTAGGAACACAGCTCATAGGTTTTGTATCTGTGAGAGCCGGCAGGCTGTGGAAGGGATCTAGGAGAACCGTTTCCTTCAGCCCAGAAGAGGACACACCGCAGTGAGCAATGCTGGTGCCTTGAGCTTCTGAGCAGATCTCTAGTCAGTGTAAACCGCAATTTATGAAACCCCATATTTGCAACAGTAAGAGTTTACTGTTCTAATCAAATACAACTTGAGGTAGGATTTTAACACATCTAAGTTTTAACACGTTTTATTAAATACTGAATTCTTATACTGCATCACAATTAGACCTGAATATTAACTTTTTATTTTTTTCTTCCATGTTACCATTTTTTCAGCATCTAAAACTGAAGTCCATGTTTATTGCGTCCCTAATGTCAACTATCATTTAATTATCCTCTTTAATTACCTTCTTAATTTTCTCATTGTGTGCTTACTTACTTGATTCCGTATCCAGCCCCTCAGTACCTGGGCTCCCGTCCTGGGATTCTCTGTGTCTAAGTATTTTATCCCAAGTGGTATTTCTCTGCCATTCCCTATTCCTATCCACCCAGACTCCAGGATTTAAGCAACCGCTTTCTGCTTTCATTCCTGCTCATATGTCTTAAGTAATAAAAGGCTTGAGGTGGCAAGAACTCTGGGCCATGACATTAAACTTCAGTCTTCAACGGAAGTGCAGGTGGGGAAGAGAGAGACCAGGGATTGAAAAATGAAGAGTGAAGAAGGGAAGGGAAAGGGTGGGCCTAGCAAGGATAGGCTGTGGGTTTCTGGTGACCTTAGGTGCTGCCCTAAGTTACAGTAAAGTGCCAGTGGCCAGGAGCATCTAAGCAAGCAAGAGGAGACCTCTTTGGGAACGTACTGCATGATTTGTCACCCAAACCCCCTTCCAGTAATAGAAGCCTCTTTGCTCAGATTCGGGGGTGCTAATGGCCAGTAGTCCTGGGCTGTCAGCCTTCTTTGGAGAACTGCCTCACTCTCAGTGCTAGCCCCTTCTGGCAGCACCCTGTATGCAATAACTGGTCAAGTATAAAGGCTATCCCCTTCACCCAAACGAAGGACATCTCTGGAGGTCCTCCTCCGGTTTGGAATTCACTGAGGTGATCATTCGGGGCTTTCCTTGAGATTTTGTCACGGTCCAATTTCTCTCTCTGCCCATGCTCCTTTCGCTTCCCTTCCACACGTAGTGATGCCAGGAACGCTGCCTAAAATACTCTGTATACCAGCCCCCATCTCGGTCTTCTCTGTGGGGAGCCCAGCCTGTCGGACCTTGTGCACGCATCTGTAAAGCACAGGGGTTATGACATTAAAAGTACAGGCAACAAAAGAAAAAAGTAGATGAGTAGAACTTCATCAGAATTAAAAACTTTTCTTCATGAAAGGATGCTATCAATAGAGTGAAAAGACAACAAATGAAATGGGAGAAAATATTTGTGGATCATATATCTGACAAAGGATTGAGATCCATAATATATAAAGAACTTCTACAAAAAAAAAAAGTATTGGTAGAGAAATGGAAGCATTGGAACCCTTGTGTACTGTTGGTGGGAATGTAACATGGTGCAGCCACTGTGGGAAACAGTATGGAAGTTCTCAAAACAATATAGAATTACCAGAGAGCCCAGCAGCTCCACTGCTTGGTATTTTCCACCAAAAAAAAAATTGAAAACAGGGCCCAGACAGACATTTGTACACCCATGTTCCTAGCAGGATTATTTACAATAGCCAAAAAGTAGAAACAACCTAGGTTTCTGTTGATGGATGAATGGGTCAAAATGTGGTATATGCCTGCAATTGTATTACTCTTCAACCTCAGGAAGAAGGAAATGTTGACACGTTCTGCCGCATCGGTGACCCTAGAAGACAGCATGCTGGATGAAATGAGCCAGTCACAGGACGGGTACCACATGGTGCCCCTTACACGAGGGACCGGGTGTCGTCAGGTTTGTAGAGACAGAAGGTAGAATGTGGGGGCCGGGAGGAATTGGGACTAGTGGTTAGCACACACCGACTTTCATTTTGGGGTAACACAAGTTCTGGAAATGGATACTGATGGTTGCACGACAAGGTGAGTGGACTGAACGGTCCTGGACTATGCACTAGAAGATGGTTAAAATGGTCAACTTTATGTTATGTACCTTTTACCACAATAAGAAATTAAATAATTTAAAAAACACAGCTCCTTACTGCCCCCCCATGCTACAGGCCGGTGATTGTTCCGTTGTTACCTTCACAGCCCGATTCGGACTGCTGCGATTTTGAGGACCAGAGGACGTAGCGGTTCTCCAAGTGGGCGGCATGTCACAATCACTGGGGAACCTTATAAAACAAATGATGCTTCAGCTGCACCGACAGTGATTTCTCTGCATTTGTCTCGGAGCTAGGCCTCAGCATTGTCCAAAGCTCCTGGTGGTTCCAGTGGGCAAACAGAGCTGCAGTTTCCTGGGAGGGAAGAAGCCCAGCCCGCACCTTCCCACCTACTTGCCGCTGCCCCTAGGGCTTGGCCCCCCCTTGTCTCTCTGCCCCCCGCCCCCTCTATACACACCCAGGCCACAGCCACCAAAGGACTTGCCCTTTGTCCTCTCCTGTCAAACCCTTTCTGGCTCCCGTCCCTTTGCCCATGTTCCCTCAGACTGATTTCAGCCCCGGGCGAACTCTTCTCTGGGAAGCCCGCCCTCGGCCCTGCTCACCAGGCTGTGGCACACGCCTTCCTCCCAACTCTGGAAATGCTTCTGGTTAAGTCTCTGTCCTGCTGCCCGCATCACCAAAGTGGGAGATTCCGCTTTCCAGCGCCGGATCCGGTGTTCCCAGATGCGAAGCAAGGCACTGGGGAACTTTCAATAGGCATGAGTTGGACAATAGGTTTCTTTAATAAGAGGCAATACATTCCACAATTAGCAATTTTTTAAAGAAAATACATTGAGAAGAATTAGCATATTGGCATAAATAAGGCAGTCTTCTTTTAACACTAATTGGGCCATTATTATGTGCTTAGGACAGTGCTAATGCTTTACTTAGAGTTTTACGTTGGTTTGCTTGTTTATTGGGTCTCCATGGCAACCCTAAGGGGCGGGTATCTATGTTACATATCTATGTTATCAATGAGGAAGCAATTTCAGGTAGGTTAAGAACTTGCCCAGGGTCCCAGCTCCTGTGCAGTAGAGCTGGGAGTTTCAGCTGCGATGCAAGTGTTGATTCTAGATCCTTCCTGATTTGGGGAAAGGGACAGAGCAAAAATGTAAAAGTCACTGAGGATCAAAAAGGAGAGGGGCTTTTACTGGTAGGAAAAGGGAACGAAGAAAGAAGAGGTCATCGACGTGAAAGACAGACTTTGAAATGTCACCTGTTTTGCCCAGGCAGCAGCTTGGTTGCAAGGAGGCTCTTCAGCCATGGTGAGACGCTGCTGGCTCCTCGTCTGCGCTCCCGCTGAACTCAGCCGGATGGCATCTACCGCGCATCTACCACGGGCCACGAACAGTGATGAATAGAGCTCTCTCGGGCAGGGGCGACACGGCCTCTGCCAACAGACCCTCCAAGTACAGCAGTGTGTGTTCTTGTAGTCCAGGTGTGTGTCCACACAGTGGAAACGCAGAGGGACCAAGTTTTCCAGAGAAGTCGAGGAGGATTTTACAGCAGAACGTGCACTTGTATGTGTGGAGGGGAGAAAGGATCTATAGGACTTGGTGGCCAATTAAAAAAAAAAAATAGGACGAAAAAGGAGAAAGTCGGGGCACCTGGGTGGCTCAGTGGGTTAAGCCTCTGCCTTCGGCTCAGGTCATGGTCCCAGGGTCCTGGGATCGAGCCCCGCATCGGGCTCTCTGCTCAGGAGAGAGCCTGCTTCCCCCTCTCTCTGCCTCCCTCTCTGCCTGCTTGTGATCTCAGTCTGTCAAATGCATAAACAAAATCTTTAAAGAAAAAAAAAAAAGGAGGAAGTCGGGGGTCGTGGGTTTCTAGTGCCCGGAGCTGACCGGACGGCGTTAAGGACTGGGCACCCAGGCACAGGTTTGCATTCAGCTTCGATCGCTGGGATGTGAAGTGCCCAGGAGACATTGGGTCGAGGCAGAAATGATCCGGGAGGCGGAGCATGTAACCCGAGATGGCGGGTTGGGGAGGCAGCAGAGGAACAGGAACGTGTCCCCGTTTTAACGGAAGGACCCACACGGCCAGTCTGGGAGTAGACATGGGCTTTACTGCTCCAGAGACCCAGGCTTCCCTGCTGGGCCACTTCGCGCTTTGACCTTGGGGGTGTTTCCCAGCCACTCGGAGCGGCGAAGGCGAGGTGGGAAACGCTGTTAACCGGCCTCGCAGGCTGATTTCGGATCAGCAGTAACGTTTGCAAAGTCCTTTCAGCGCACAGTTGGCAGGCGATGGTTTTTGTGAAAGTTCACGGATGGAAAGCGTTGAGTAAAGCTGGGGCCGCGACCTGCCTATGTCTGAAAGAAGGAGAGAGGGTTTGCCTGCGTGGCTGGGGGAAGGCAAAGCGGGCTTGTCACCTGCAGAGAAGCGGACCTTCGGGATGGGTAGCCCCGTCCAGGGGCCAGAAGGACGGGTTTGGAGAGGCGGAAAGCATCTTTTATCCCGGGCCCCTTCTAGTGCCCCTCAGTGGATCCAAACCACTGCGCTGTTAGGGGTGCTCTTCAGGGCGACCCTGTCTGTGCCCCTTTCCCAGCAAGGAAAACAGAAATGGAGGGAAGAAAGGAGGCCCCTGTGGGTGAGCAGAAAAACCATCCCTAGCTACTCACTCAGACCCAGATTTCCTTTCGGAGTGTGACAGTTTTGTTTTCATGTTATCATAAAGAAAAGAGAAATGTAAAAAAGGCGAATAGTGGGGATAGAGGAGGAACACTTCGGATTTTGCCTAGAGTGGGTTTCCATTATTTGACAGACATTGGCTGCAAGGAACATTTTTGTTGTAAGCAGCTGCCAGGAGCTGCAGCTGTGAGTTTAGAAACTTGCAAAGCTGTCATTGTTTTAACATTGTTGACTTTGCTCTAAAGGAACTTTGCTGAGAATTTCCAGAGCTTTCCTAGCATTCTGTCTTCCTAAATGCCCAGGATCCCCAGATCGCAAAGCTCAGGGCAACTCGGCACACCACGCTGACCTATCCGAGACCACACCAGGGAGGGGGTGAGCAAAAGGTAGCCTCGTTCCTGTGGAGCTTCCCGTGGGAGAGAAGGGGGCCGCTGCGCCGATGGACGCGGAAGGTGGAAGCGAGAAGGCGGACGAGAGACGGCCTCGGTGGAAACCAGTCCGTCTCCTGTTCCCTGACATGACCGAGACCTTGACCCGTTTGTAACCCTTATGTAATCACCGAAATGAGTCCAGGTAAATTATTCAAAAGTCTCCAAATGCCAATTCCATTTAATTTTGAACGACAGGCGTCCCTGGGAGGGCTGGTTTTTGTAGCGATGACTAAGGGGAAATGTTTTTCTAGCAGGGCTTCTGTACAGGAAAAAATTCACTGCTTCCGTCCCCACATCCCACACCCCACGTTCCACACCCGTTGGTGTAAAAATATTTGTATTTAAATAATTTTAAATGTCATGCATTTATAATTAAAAGCAATTCTGTGTTCAGAGGAACAGAAATTACTGACTTTAAATCAATGAAAAAACATGAATTTTCCTCAAAGAACTCTCTCATGAGCGTCCAAGGTAGTTTAAACCGAGCTAATGTGACGTAAGCCCGTGGGTCGCACATGCAGCCGCTGTGAGCCGTGGGATGAGCGCCCACCTCCAGCTGCAGGAGCCTACCGGACGCTGCAGCACGAGCCCTTCCTTCCTCCCGGAGGGGCTCTCCTTTCTCCCTTCCGTTTCCCACCTTTAAGTACTCAAGGCCTGGCTATGCACAAGATGTTTTCTTTCCTTGCAGAATGACACTCGCTTATCTCTTGCTCCTGGCTGGCGGGACCCTCTGATTGCACAGCTCCAGGCGCTGCTCAGCACCCCCGAGACACCCGCCCGCCGGGGATGGCATTCCCTTGGCCACGCTCATCGGTGACGGTAGCCAGGGCATAGACTCTCCGGACGGAGCTGGGAAGGGGTGGATTTCTGATGATTTGGGGACGCGCCCTGGATCCCACCGGGCTTGTGGTGGTTAACGTGGTTAACTTTATGTGTCACCTTGACTAGGCTACGGTGCCCAGTCGTTTGGTCAGACACTCATCTAGATCTTTATGTAAGGGTATTCTTTTTTTTCTCCAAATATTATTTATGTTTTTATTTGACAGACAGAGATCACAAGTAGGCAGAGAGGCAGGCAGAGAGAGAGGCGGGAAGCAGGCTCCCTGCTGATCAGAGAGCCCTATGCGGGGCTCGATCCCAGGACCTGAGATCATGACCTGAGCTGAAGGCAGAGGCCCAACCTGCTGAGCCACCAGGCACCCCTATGTGAGGGTATTCTTTTGATGAGGTTGACATTTAATTCAGAGCTTGGGTAAGACAGGTACCCTCCGTAATGTGGTAGCCTCCTGGAATCATCTGGAGACCTTAAGAGCAAAGACGGATTTCCCAAGAAGGAAATCTTCTCAAGACTGCAATATGGAGACCCCGCCTGAGTCTCCAGGCTGCTGCCCTACAGAATTCAGACTCAAGACCTACGGTGTCCACTCGAACCTAAATTTCTAGCCTGCCGGTCTGCCCTATACATCACCCCATAATTTTGTGAACAAATTCCTTAAAGAAATCTTGTTTCTCTTGTTTCTGTCTCTCTCTATCTCTATCTCTGTTTTTTTCTCCTCCCCTTCCTCCCTCTCTCCCCTACCTTCTCTCCCTCCTTCTGTCTCTCCTATGGATTCTGTTTCCATGGAGAACCTTGACTAATACACTCCCTACGTCATACTTGCATCCTTGAATTGCTCAGGGTTTTATTTGTGTGTTGGTTTAAGCCAACTTGAGTTGTGTTTCTGTCACTTGTGGCTAAGAGTCTTGAGCATTTCTGGGTATAAGTGGACAGAATCCCATATAGTTTAATAAATGAAAGATTCTTGTGGAGTTCTGCCTAATATCATTAATTGCTATACAACAAAGTTACTTAAGGGCCAGAAGTATGTCTGATGCTTTATTCTACTGCCGTTGCTTAGAATTCTTGGCACAAGGTTAATAAATGTTGGTTGAGTTGCATTGTAGAAGGAGGTTGGTCTAGAGGGCTCAGCTCCTGGAACTACCCTAGGAGCTGGAGAAACAGATGCTCTGACATTTAGGAAACCCAAGAATGACGCAGTCATGTAACAAATGGTTGCAGTGTGTTTTTATTTATGCCCTTACGTGTGTGTGTTTATTATACATATACACGGTGTTTGATTCTAGGTGTTTGATTAGACCATGATTAGCTTCTAAGCTTCATCAAACCAGTACCTTTTCTGGAAGATTCTACTCAATATCAGGACAACTCCATCATTGCTACGTTATTATATTAGTTTGTTTGGCTTATTTTAACAAATTGCCACAGATCATGTGGCTTAAACAACAGGAATCTATTGTCTCATAGTTCTGGAAACTGAAGTCTGAGATCAAGATGTTGGTAGGGCTTTAATCCTTCTGATGGCACTAAGAATCACTGCAGGTTTCTCTTCTAGCTTCTGATAGTCCCCAGCTCGTCGTAGCAGAACTCCAGTCTTCACATGGATGTTTGTGTGTCCACATTTCCCGTTTATATAAGGATCCTCATCATATTGCATTTCCATCTACAGCGGAATGACCTCATCTTCACTAACTATGTCTGCAATGACTGTATTTCCAGATAAGGTCATATTCTGAGATACTGGGAGTTAGAACTTCGGCATATGTGGGTGTTGGGTGGGGGGAGACACAACTCAGGCTGTAACACTTGTTTGTTTGTACTCTCTCCACTCATCTGGGGCAGCCTTCACAGGAGGGCTGTGGAGCTCTGAGCAGTGGGGTGGGGGGGGCAGGAGAGCTGGCTGCATCGCAGAGCTAGCGACACATCGCCATGGTCTTAGCCACTTGCTCCCACCGCTGCTGTATAACCCTACACCGGGCAAGGGATTTCTAGTCCTGCAGCACCTGCCTTGCCCTTAAACGAATGCTGGTAACCCTCCCCATGCACCCTCCACTGGCGAGTCTCCTTCCCTTCTCCAGTATCTTCTGGCTGCTTTTTAACCTATATCTTCTCCCTCTTTGAGAAGAATAATCAAGGAACAAGAATTAGAAACCACATATAGAAAAGAATGAGAGGAAGAGCAAGAGAGAATGTTTTTAAAGTAACAGTTTTCATTGAAGGTGACAAATGTATTGTTTTCTGTGACATCTAGAGCTGCAGTGAGAAACCTCTGGAAAGCCATTTCCTGAAGTTCTAGGTCCTCTGTACCACTCGGAGCAGCTAGAGGCATAGCATTTGAAGGCGCACAGGTGTAAAGACGGCGCCCAGCCACGGGACACCACGAGGCCACTGCACTGCGGCAGACTCCCGTGTTCCTACAGGAAGGCGCCGTGGATCTGACTGTTGCCAAAGACAGTTCTCGAAAGTGACTGGGAAAGCGACTGGGATTCGGGAGGCCGGGAACCGTCGAGGAGGTCCGGGAACCGTCGAGGAGGTCCAGGAGTTTGAAGGGACAGCTTGCCCAGGGGACACTGAAAACAGGGCCCTGTGCTATCTTTGTCATGTTTGCTATATAGGTCACAGACACCTACTCTTGGAAAGCTTCCAGCACAGTCCCTGATGCATAAAGAGCTGTGAACGCTTGGCTTATATCGGCTGGGTAATCTTACATGACTCCCACACAGCAAAGTAAATCACACCAAATTAGAGACCCAGCACCTAGCTTAAAAGATACAGAATCTAAAAGCAAGTAAGAATTAAAGTCCTTAAATGCAGTAATACTTATGCTGGCCCTAATTACTGACACTTAACACATTGTAATAAATCAGTAGCAAATATGGAAAAATATGGTGGACAGTTTACAGGCCAGAAAGTATATATTTTTCTCAGAACTCATTTCAAATTACAGACGTTTCAAGAATTTAATCTGTGGGGGCGCCTGGGTGGCTCAGGGGGTTAAGCCTCTGCCTTCGGCTCGGGTCATGATCTCAGGGTCCTGGGATCGAGCCCCACATCGGGCTCTCTGCTCCCCAGGGAACCTGCTTCCCCCCCTCTCTCCACTTGCCTCTTTGCCTACTTGTGATCTCTGTCAAATAAATAAATAAAATCTTTAAAAAAAAAAAGAATTTAATCTGTGATGCTCTGGGCCTGCCATCATCCAAATGAAAATAAAAGCTTAGTCTGAGAATGTCTGTTTTTTGTCCACTTGATGCCAAATAGTAAAGTGATAAACAATTCTCACCACCTATTTTAATCTTATAAGATTATATGTTTGGCTTTTTAAAAACCTCACCTACCTTTTGTACATTCTCTCTCTCCTGCTCCTTGATTTCAGTCTTACATTTATAGATGGAGAAAACATTAACTTTTGTGGTAGTTAATCTTCACTGGCATCAAAATGATAGAGAAAAGATTTATTACAGCACAATTTTAAGAGAAATACATCTGACTTTACTGCAAAAATAAAACCTAAGAATTGGCATAACTCCTTGCTCACAGTGTTCGATAAATGATGCTGAAATACATTGTGGAAGGAAAGTCCTGGAGTGCCACCACCAAAAAACAAACATAAAAAAACTCCTCACCGTTTGCTGTTTTCCTTCTCTTTGGGAGTAAAAAACAAGTCAAGGTAAGCTGTGAGCACTGAAGGGGCACCTGGCCAGCTCAGGCTGTTGACCATCCAACTCTTGATTTGGGCTCAGGTCATGACCTCAGGGTCTGCTTGAGATTCTCTCTCCCTCTGCCCTTCCCCACCCCCACTCCCCATTTGCCCCCTCTCTCTCAAATAAATAAATCTTTAAAAAAAAAGATGTAAACACTGAATAATGGCATATCCTTAAGCTTCAAATTAAGGTATATTAATTCCTAGTTGCTCTTCAGATAGGAGGTTCGGGTCATAAGGTTACCTGGGAAGCTCAATCTTGCATGCGAACTGCGTACTGTGCTGCCAGCAGAATATATATATTTTTTAATGTTCTTTTTTTTTTTAATTTGTCAGAGAGAGAGAGAGAGAGAGAGAGCGAGCACAGGCAGACAGAGTGGCAGGCAGAGGCAGAGGGAGAAGCAGGCTCCCTGCTGAGCAAGGAGCCTGATGTGGGACTCGATCCCAGGACGCTAGGATCATGACCTGAGCTGAAGGCAGCCGCTTAACCAACTGAGCCACCCAGGCATCCCGCCAGCAGAATATTTTAAGCTCCATGTAGCAACGTGGTAAAATGGATCTGGGTAACTATGCCTCAGTTACATTCAGATTAAAAATAGTTTCTCTGCGGGGCACCTGGGTGGCTCAGTGGGTTAAGCCTCTGCCTTCGGCTCAGGTCATGATCTCAGGGTCCTGGGATCGAGCCCCGAGTCGGGCTCTCTGCTCAGCGGGGAGCCTGCTTCCTCCTCTCTCTCTGCCTGCCTCTCTGCCTGCTTGTGATGTCTGTCTGTCAAATGCATAAATAAAATCTTTAAAAAAAAATAGTTGCTCTCCTAGCATGTAGACAACGTGTGTTCTTTAAGAATTGCGGTTAAAAAAAAAAAGTTATTCTGCTAACATGTATTTTCAATAGCGTATCAAAATAGTTTGCAAAGTTTTGGGGAAAGAAGCGAACAGCCCTGATGCTACTCCAGGTGGACGGCCGGCAGGGCCACAAGTCAGGAAAACAATGAATGAGCCGACAGCAGTCTTCAAGGCAGATGTTTGACTCCGTTAGGACATTCTGTAGAAAAGCAATTTCAAGTTATATCTTAAAGGGATATTTGCAATATTTGGTTTGCTGGGAAACAAATCAGCTTCCTAAAAGCACTAGCAAGCTTGAGTAATTTCCATAAATAGAAATAACCTTGAGAATAAATCTCTGCATCCTAGAAAAGCCTCCCGTTCCTCTCGCTCTGTCCTCACAATTAAACCTCCCCATCTCAGCCGGAAGCAGTGATTTTCAGCCAAGGGAGATGTTGTCCCCCAGGAGACATGTGGCAACATCTGGGGCTGTCGCGGGAAGCTGGGGCGGGTGAGGGGAGAGGAGAGGTGGTACCGGCTTCTGGAAGGTGAGGCCAGGGAAGCCGCCAGACATCCCGCGATATGCAGGACAGCCCCAGCACAAGGAACTCACCGGCCCGGAATAACAGTGCAGAGACTGGGGCACCCTGGCCCGGAGATGTCAACGGGGCGGGTGTGCGCGCGTGCACGGTCCTGGCACAAGCAGAGCACGACCGCCCGTGGGCGCCGCCCTGCACACTGCCGCGTCCTCATCTGGGCGGGTCCCCTGCCTCGCCGCCACGGCTCCGAGTGACTGTTCATCAGACAGTCTTCTTGAGGCAGGTCCCCAGCCACCCACTTGGGTGAACAGCGACCCGCCCTCGGAAACACACTTGAGGGTTTGTTTTTTTTTAATTTTTCTAAATGAGCATATAATGCATTGTTTGTCTCGGGGGTGCAGGCCTGTGAATCACCGCCTTACACACTTCACGGCACTCACCACAGCACACGCCCTCCCCAGTGTCCACCCCCCCCCCCCCCCCCCCCCCCCCCCCCCCCCCCCCCAACCCTCGCTTTGTTTCCTGAGGTTAAGGGTCTCTTATGGTTTGTCTCCCTCCTCGGTCCCATCTTGTTTCATTTTTTCTCCCTTCCCCTGTGATCCTCTGTCTTGTTTTTCGGATTCCTCATAGCAGGGAGATCATACGACAGTTGTCTTTCTCCGATTGACTTATTTCACTAAGCATAATACCCTCTAGTTCCATCCACGTCATCGCAAATGGCAAAATTTCGTTTCTTTTGATGGCTGCATAGTACTCCATTGTATACACACCACATCTTCTTTATCCATTCATCTGTGGATGGACATCTAGGTTCTTTCCATAACTTGGCTATTGTGGACATTGCTGCTATAAACATTTGGGTGCACCTGCCCCTTCGGATCACTACATTTGTATCTTTGGGGTAAATACACAGTAGTGCGATTGCTGGGTCATAGGGTAGCTCCATTTTCAACCGTTTGAGGAACCTTCATGCTGTTTTCCAGAGTGGCTGCCCCAGCTTGCGTTCCCACAGTGTAGGAGGGCCCCCTTCTCCACATTTTGAGGAGGCTTTGACTCAACTCAAACTTGCACCAGCATCAGAGGCTTTCAGACACAACTGATAGCTCCTGAAGTATCAGGCATGTTGGTAGAAATTTTAAGCAGGTAAAGCACCATTTAAGAAAACTACCTACCAACATCCTTCGAACAAACAAACAGGCAGAAGAAAAAACAACAATAACCCATAGACTTAATCTGTGTCAAATAACACAATTAATGTACTCACAGTAACCATCATAAAATGCTGGCTGGCTGGGACTCTCTGTGCTGCTTGGGGCCGGGTGGGGGGGGGGGGCTACATCCTATACTAATGGCAGCTTCTGGCTTCTTTTTCTTTCCTGTTTTATTTTGGTGATAAAGAAACAAAAGCTCAAGGAGGGGAAGTGACTTGGCCAAACTCATACTGGTTGCTGGGCTAAGTCGGACCTGGAAGCTCCTGCTTTCACATGTGTAATAGGCTGGAAACACAAAAGACTGTGATGTGCATATGCATGTGCTTCCAATTTTTTCTAGTCCTTTCCTTCCCCCACTCATATCTTTTCACCCATATTTCCCAACTTCTTACACAGACTATTTTGGAAATTAGAAAACATATTTTAATGCAAATAATGCCTTTTTAAAAAAAGTTGTAGACACCCACAGCATTTTTTGTGCTTAGTGACTTGATGCCAGCTCTATATTCTTATGGGTGGATGGGTATCTCTGGATCTAGAAATCTCATCTGTATATTCCTGTACCTGCGTACACCAGACTTCCAAACCTAGTTGTTTCCCCTCACCTCCCAGGAAGACAGCACTCCTGGTACTTTGGCAGGATAGCCGTAGCTGTCCTGTCCAGCATGGGAGTTTGCATTATATACTTGCCAGTGGTAAAAGTAAAAATAAATCTGGAGAGTTTTCTTCCAGTGATATTTCCCGTCTCTGGCTAGGAAAGATGAAAAGAAAGGCAATCCATGCCCTTCTGTGGAAAGGAAGAAGAGTTAGATCCGAATAAAAATATGCATCTCAAGATTGACAAACTTTTCTAGAGAATTCTTTTTTTCCCTTCTCTGCAAAGAGCCCCCAGCATGGGACATGGGTCTGCCAGCTAATAGATGTGTCCATGCAAGACTTACTCTGTGCTCTCTCTAATCACCACCTGAAACGTAACTATAGCACGCAGTCTGATTTATCTCGTGTTCATCCTCATACTTCGGGCAGTACTTAAGACTTTTTGCAGCTCATAAGCATTATAATTGCCTGTCCAGGGCATTGTGTGATATGTGACCCCCTCAAACCTTGCTCAAACCTGGGCACAATCCCCGTCTAATGTTAAAAAAAAATAAAATAAAAGAAGTATTATTTATTGTGAGTATACTTGGGAAGTTTTCTATTTAAGCTGCATATGAGCAGAGACAAAACAAAACAAAAAAACTAGACTCAAATGCCAAGAACAAATTGGTGATTGGCAGAGGGGACATGGGCAGGAGGATGGGCAGCATCGTTGGAGGGACTGACAGCACACTTACTTTGAGGAGCACTGAGAGATGCGTAGAATTGTACATCTGAAACTAATGTAACACTGTATGTCAACTATACTTAAATTAAAAAAATTAAATACATCTCATAGCTAAAAATAAATAGGCTGCATGTAGGCATACATTGGAGATATTGTGAGTTGGGTTCCAGATCCCAACTTTTAAATAAATCCCAGATTTATTGCAATAGTTGCTCCATAAGGCAACTATTGCAATAAAGCAAGTCAAATGAATTTTCTGGTTTCCCAGTGCCCAGTGTGTATACAAGTTACATTTATGCTGTTCTGTAGTCTCTCAAGAGTGCAATCGCATTATGTCATTAAAAACAAGGTATATACTTTAGTTAAAAAATACTTTATTGCAGGGCGCCTGGGTGGCTCAGTCAGTTAAGCATCTGACTCTTGATTTCAGCTCAGGTCATGATCTGAGGGACAGACATGGGATCCAGCCCTGCCTGGGCTCTGCACTCGGCAAGGAATCTGCTTCTCTCCCTCTCCCTCTGTCCCACCCCCAGCCCTGCTTGTGCTCACGCTCTCTCTCAAATAAATAAATCTTATTGCTAGAAAATGCTAACCATCCCATCGCATTAGGGAATCATGGTCTCTTTTGCTGTTGGAAGTTCTTGCCTTGAGGTTGATGGCTGCTGACTGATCAAGGTGGTGGTTGTTGAAGGTTGGGGTAACTGTGGAAATTTCTTAAAATAAGACAACAGTGAAGTTTGATGCATTGATTGACTCTTCCTTTCATGAACAATTTCTCTGTAGCCCATGATGCCGTTTGACCACATTTTACCTGCAGTAGAACTTTCTTCCAAATCAGAGTTATTCCTCTCGAACCCTACTGCTGCTTTATCAACTAAGTTTATGGAGTATTCTAAATCTTTTGTTGTCATTTCAACAATCTCAAAGCATCTTCACCAGGAGTAGATTCCATCTCAAGAAACGGGTTTCTTTGCTCACCCATAAGACACACTTTCTCATCTCTCCCCGTCTGATCACGAGATTGCCAGCAACTCGGCCCCATCTCTAGGCTCCACTTCTGATTCTAGTTCTCTTGCTGTTTCCACCACATCTGCAGTCACTCCCTCAACTCAAGTCTCGAACCCCTCAAAGTCATCCATGAGGGTTGGAATCAACTTCTTCTAAACTCCTGTTAATATTGATATCTTGACCTCTGGCCACCAATCATGAATGTACTTACTGGCATCTAAAATGGTGCCTTTCCAGAAGGTTTTCAGTTTACTTTGCCCAGATCGGACAGAGGAATCACTTTCTAAGGTAGCTATACCCTTAGGAAATGTATTTCTTAAATAATAAGACTTGAAAGTCAGAATTACTCCTTGATCCATGGGCCACAGAATGGGTGTTGTGTTGGCAGGCCCGAAAACAACAGTAATCGCACGGTACAGCTCCGTCCAAGCTCTCGGGTGAGCAGGTACAATGTCAACAAGCGGGATTATTTGGAAAGGAATCTTTCTGTTGCAGACGGATGGATCTTCTATCCAGGCCGTTAAAGTTTCTCCCGTGTCACTTTCGTATTCGTGTGTTCGCAGGAGTAGCACTTTTCATTTCCTTCCAGAACTTTCCCTCTGCACTCACTTGGCGAACCAGTGCGAGAGGCCTCGCCTTCAGCCTCTGTCAGCTTTTGGCGTGACTTCCTCATGAAGACAAATCATTTCTAGCTTTTGATTTAAAGTGAGAACTGTGCAACTCTCTTTTCAGTTAAAGACTTAGAAGCCATGATAGGGTCATTGATTGGCCTCATTTCAATATCGTTGCGCCTCAGGGAGGCCTGAGGAGAGGGAGAGATGGGGGACGGCAGGTCAGTGGAATTGTCAGGCTACACGCAACACTCAGCAATTAAGTTCGTTATCATATGGCACGGCTTGTGGTGCCCCAAGAGAATTAGTAACAGTGAAGATCACTGACCACAGACCGCTGTGACACAGATTTGTTCTATTTAATAGAAAAGCTTGAAATATTCCAAGAGTTACCAAGATGTGACAAGGACACAAAGAGGGAAAAAGTGCTATTGGAAAAAAATGGTGCCTGTAGACTTGCTCAGTGCCGGGTTGCCACAAACCTTCTGTTTGTAGAAAATGCAATGTCTGAGAAGTGCAGTAAAGTGAAAAATAAGGCGTGCCGGTATACGGTATGATACCAGTTTTTAAAAACTGTGCGTGTGCACGCATGTAGGAAAAAATTGTATGCAAGTGTTACCGAGGTGTTAACCATGATTTCCTTTCAGTGGTAAGACTTTACTTATACTTATGTGTACATTTTACCTAGCTTACTGAATTCTAAAAACAAAATATTTGTGTAAAGGCTTTTCAAATGGCGCTCCTTGTCCCTCTGGTTGGACTTGTCTTATCTCTCTACTGGACTTAGCTAGGTCTATTCATTTAACAAAAATTTGTGGGATCCCTACACTGTGCAAGGACCTGCAGTGAGAGCCATTAGTTTTCCTCTTTCCCAGAGAGGGCGCCTGTCCTCTAACAGGTGTTCCTGTGTTCATAGCCCCCTGCGAGGGGCTCTGGATACAGTGGTGCACAGTGTCCCAAGCCCAGGAGCTTACACACTGTGAGCATGTAAATGAATAATATAGGGGCCATGATGCATGTTATGAAGGAGGTATTTCGGGTACGGCACAGGGAGTGCCTGGGAGAGAGGCTTAGCTGGAATGCTCCCGGAGGACCTCACTGAGGAGCTCACGGCTGGGTTGAAGCCTGAATATGAAAAGGACACGACTTCGTAAAGAGGCGGCCCCGGGCAGAAGGAACGGCAGGACGGAAGGAACCAAGAGGAGGACTAGTTTAGAACAATCAGGCGACAACAAGAAGCAGGGGCAGAGCGCAGAGAAGAAGTGAGCAGGGGCCCCGGGTCGGGAGGGTGGATGGGATTCTCGTTGCGAGGAGAGGTTTGGGGTGAGCTCTAAGCAGAGGAGTGGTGTCGTCGAGTGGACGGCTGCGGAGGTTCTGCTGACCTGGGCCAGCCGCGATTTGCAGGAGGCCGCGGGAGAGACAGGGAGGCCGGTCAGGAGGCGGAGCGCGGGCTGTGGAGGAGGCGGCCGGAGGCTGCCGCACAGGCTGATAGTGGGGGAGACGTGGGAAAACTTGGAAAGGGAAGACCACTTCCTGACGGGGGGGCAGAAGCAGGGGGGGGGGGGGAGGTTCCGCTCTCCTACTGCACAGCCACTCTGAGATGCTGTCTCGTTTCTCTTCTCCGCCGGTTCGGTAATAGGCTCCTTGAGCTCCAGCCAGAAGCATGGCCCGTAGGTTGTAAACCACAGTTCTCAGGTTCCCTTGCTACCAGGAGTGCCCTTGTGACTAAATCAGGCCGTTGGGAAACGAGCTAACGTATGCACAGTCCAGATCACGCCCTCGAGGACGCGGCCCCTTGGTAAGCCTTCCTCTGCTCTCCGCTGCAGCTGAAGCTCAGACATGGATCAACCCCGCTTCGACGCCGGGGCATGAGAATATAACCCCAGGGCACAGTGGGGCAACAAGATGGAGAGACAGACTTCCTTGACTGACCTCCTGGGACAGCCCTTGGCTGGCCTAAGTGTTTCCCTTTAGTCTATAGCGCAGGGGAAAAAGAAACTTTCTTTTTAGAGCTGTGCTGTACTGTAGAGTCTTTTGATTAGAACTGCTTATTCCGTACCCTAGGCAGTATGAGCAGCTTTGGAAAAGCCAAAAGAAGCATCGACCACAGAGAAGCGAGGGCATACCGAGTCTTTGGGGTTGATCAGGGATTTTTAAAAAGGTAAGGCAGTGTCTTCTCCTCCATGCCCTCTTGTCTCATATAGGAAGAAAGCACAGCCAACGGAAAGAAAAATCGTTTTGATACCGTAAATCTACTCCAAAGCCTTAGGGCCATACCCAGCCCTTGCGAGGTTCTGACCTCCAGCTAAAATTCCAGCTAAGATTCCGGATGAGAGATAAAGGAACATTCCAATCAGGAGCTCTGGAGAGCATTACGTTTGTGTATGCTGATAAAAAAGAAGCCAAAAGGTAACCTAGATTTGTTTTCTTTACCTGTAATTTTTTTTAAAAGATTTTATTTATTTGACAGAGATCACAAGCAGGCAGAGAGGCAGGCAGAGAGAGAGGAGGAAGCAGGCTCCCCGCTGAGCAGAGAGCCCGATGCGGGGCTCGATCCCAGGACCCTGAGATCATGACCTGAGCCGAAGGCAGAGGCTTAACCCACTGAGCCACCCCGGCGCCCCTCTTACAGGGTTTTTTTGAGGATTATAAAAGAGAATTATGAAAAGCAGCCCATAAACAGTGGTGGTGGTATTTCTCCTCGTCTCATACTCAATTATTTGACTCTCAAACCCCAAAATACTCTGGAATCTGCCCCGAGCGGCTGAAAGAACGAGCAAGTGATCACCCCCAGGAAACCGGCCCTTTGGCTTTTCTGCATCCCTTCGTCCCGGTCCGAGGTCCGAGGGGAGGGCGGCCACCGCGCGGCGAGCACTCACTGCGGGAACCTTCAGGCGGTTCTTCCCCTGGATCCTCGCCCCCCGCGGAGACGCTGCTGACCAGCTGAGCGCAAAGCACGCGCTCCCCCCCCACCCCCGAGCCCCGAGCCCCGCGTGGGGTCCACGTGACGTTCCCCCAGGAGACCCCGACTGGGTTAAGGTCAACGCCTCACTAGGAGAGACAACCCCAACCGTGGCTTGGCAGTAACGGGCCTCGCGTCCGAATGCGGAGGGTCCTCGCGAGCACAGACCCTCCGCCTCCCCGCCCGCCCCCAGCCCCAGGCTGCAAGCGGCCGCTCCTCGCGGGCCCACCGAGGCTCTTCGGCCCGGGCCCGTCCCCAAGCTTTACTCAAACCACCTTTTCTGCACCACAGACATCTGAGGCATTTTCTCCTGGCCGTGGGCTCTGGACCTCGGCACCCCGGGACACCCCAAATGGCATCAGTGCCGTCACTCCGGTTTAGCAATCGGGGAACCGGAGCTGAGGCTCCCGTGTCCTACTCGGCCCCTAACGGGACGTGGTTGCGGACGGTTGAGCTAAACGCACACCCAGGCCCGGGGCTCGGCCTCCGGTGCTCCGAGGCAAGGGTCATGCGCCCCGCCGGGGCCTCGGAGCCGCCGCTCTCGGGTTTCTTCTCTGCTCCCGGGCAGGACTGACCACTGCCTCCTCCTACCGCTCTCGGGGCCGGACACACGCGCGCACGGAGCGGGCCGACCGGCTCGTGTGCGCACTCAGGGCAGGGCCGGCAGGGAAGGAGGGCGAAGCGAGGGTCCGAAGGTTCTCACGTGTTAAAGGAGACCCCCCCCCCCGTAAAGATGACCCGCAGCTGCCAGAGGCCTCGCCGTGGCCCAGTGAGGGCTGTTTCCCCTCCAGCGAGGCGCTGCTGTGGAGACACTTGGAGACTCCGGGAAGAACCGCTTGGCCAGCCTCCTGCTCCCTCCTCGCGCGCAACCCCGGTGTCCAGTGCGACCCCCGCCGCGTAACCCCGGTGTCCAGTGCGACCCCCGCCGCGCAACCCCGGTGTCCAGTGCGACCCCGCCGCGCAACCCCGGTGTCCAGTGCGAACCCCCCGTGTAACCCCGGTGTCCAGTGCGACCCCCCCCGCCCCCCCCCGGGTGCCCTGCGACCCCCCAGCGCAACCCCTGTGTCCAGTGCGCCCCCCCGTGTAACCCCGGTGTCCAGTGCGACCCCCGCCGACAGCAGGCGCTCGGTCGGCGTTTCCTGAATCTGGCACAAAGCCCCCCGCCGCAGCCAGGGACCGCAGGCCGGCGGCTCGCGATCATTTCCAGGGCTATCTTTGTGCGGTCTTCGGTCTCCGGACCCCTACGCTCCGCGAAATTCCCCGCGGACGACAGCCATCACACGTGTCTGAAAACGCGTCCCCTGCCTACATAAACAAAGACCTTCCGAGGTTGGGCTTTATGGTAACTGCAGAAACCTTTCTTAGGAAATGAGAAAACCACTCTTCCCTTTGCTGGGGGTTGAGCGTTAGAATGTTGGGAAGGGCCGCACCGGCCCTGCACGCGCTCTCACACGCACCCACGGAGTGAGCTACACGGTCCCCGTCCTCGGCCCTGCTGTATCGGGGCCTGTGAACCCGCAGCCTCCCTGTGGGGCTGCAGAATCACAATAGGAAAGATAAGAGGAGCTTTCACAACAGATTCTTTGAACACATGCATGGCTATCAGCAAGGGTAGGAAAGATTCAATTAAGCAACCGGACTGGAGTGCACGCTCACTACTGTAACTAGACTCTTTGCTGTGCACATTGCGGCACCGCCGGGGACAGGTCATTAAGGCGCGCACTCTCGTACAGATCATCACACCCGGGACTCTCAGAAGTGGGATGGCAACTGGCAAAGAAAACACACAGTTTCTTCCCCTGCATGGTAATATAAAGGAAACAGATAGTCCCTGAATCCTACTCATTTCCCTTTTTTTGGTCAGTGTTCGCAGCATAATCTCGTGGAGTCCGTGGGTAAGCGCATGTAACGGAGTTCCCACTCTCAGTCCCGCAAACTCAGGTAAAACTCAAGCATCAGTTCTCAGAGCTCTACGCAGAGTGTGGTTTCACGATCCAGACCGCGGTTCCATGTAGGGACCATGTCAAGATCAACGCAGGGTCCGGTACCGTACCCTACTTGCAAGCTAATACGTTCACCCACTATAATTTCATTTATTCTAGTAGAAGAAATAGGAAAATAAGAAATCAGAGCCAAAAGACAGTTTATTATTTGCAGCAACAGGAGGTGAACCAACCAGGCTGGCCTGGGGTTGCCATTAGGAGAAAAGTAAAAATTACCTTAACTAGGAATGGCCAGAGCAGAGTCCTAAATTTCCCAATTAGAACTATATGACTTTGTTCTCCTTGCATCCTAATCACTGCCCAGACAGCAGCTGAGAGAACATGATCTCCTGCTGGGGAGGGTCGTGTTCAGTGATCACTTTGTCATCCCCCTA
>RCUC01001233.1:0-65303 GCA_003697995.1 Taxidea taxus jeffersonii | reverse complement strand
AAATGAAACAAGATGGGATCGGGAGGGAAGCAAACCAAAAGAGACTCTTAATGTCATAAAACAAACTGAGGGGGGTGGGGGGGGAGAGGGGTTGGGAGAGGGTGGTGGGGTTACATTATATGTTTAAATATAATATATATAATAATATATATAATATATATAACATATATTATACATATAATATAATATATGTCACATTATATGTTTAAGTAAAAAGCTTAAATTTAAAAAAAAAAGAGAGAATATTTGAGGATGAGGGCTTCTTACATAAGGTCTAAATAATGAAAATAAAAAGTCCTGTGAAGAGTCAAGGCAAGGCAGAGCCACAAGGGGAAATGTAAAAGAAACAAGACACAGATACATTTGTTCAAGAAACAGAATGGAGAGAGCAATGTATCTGGAATAAAGAAGTTGGAGAGTGATAGAAGGTTATGTCAGCATTGTCAGACTGAGTCATAGAGTTGGAGTTACTCTGAGAGCATTTAAAAGCTATTGGAGGGTTTTACAGAAAAGAAAAATATTTTTTAAGCATTTTTCATTTGGCTAATACTTATGATATATTAACTTTTTGGCGATCCTTTAAGGAAGTTGCTTGGCTTAAATGGCAGAGGGATAATTGCAGGAGATAATGGAGATTAACCTTCTCAAAAAGCTCTAAAGGAATGGCTTGGCTATGCTAAGAAATTTAAACTATTCTTAGTAGTTTCAAGGGGGCCATTAAAATTTGCAAGTAGAACAATAACATGATCAGAACTATTCCCGGGGGAAATAAATAAGGCAGAGGAGAAAGGGTATATTAGTCTAGACTACCTTGGGCTTGGAGAGTCAAGTCAAGAGTTCTTTCAGTAACTCTGGAGAGGAAATGAAAGGTGTTTTTGCCAAAGTAGTGTCAATGGGGAACAAAATGAGAATGTGGGTATTAGAGTAATTGCAAAGGTAGTATCTGTATGATTAGTAAAGGTGGGGTAAGAGTGACAATGCTGAATCCAGTCTGAGAGCTTCTGGATGGTAATGTTATTAATACATGTTGGGACAAACAAGGGAGAGCAGGTTAGAAGTCAGAAAATCTAACATGGAATTATCTCTACTTGCATGTCAAATACACACAAATGGTGCCTGACTGACACAAATATTTGCTCTGTATGCAAGCAGGATGGGCTCCCTAACAAAGCAAGGGTATTATAAGTGTCCACACCCTCCACTAATGTATCATTAATATAAATATGGACCACCAACATGGTGCAGCCACTGCTCTCTGCAGGTAAGTAAGGAGCTGACATGCAAGGAACACTTAAAGTAGTGTTTTACTATTTTTATAATTTCCAATTTTATAATGTAGATAATGGTGGCTAGTTGTTTACAAAAATGATCAGAATTATATATCTCGTTATAGCCATGACCCTTTGAAGTGGAACTGTGGCTTCCCTCCAAAAGAGGTAAAATATATTTCTCCATCTCATCAATTTGGGCTGGCTGTGATTTGATTTGACAAACAGAATATGGGAGAAGTAACTTTGGAACAGTTTTGAGATGAAGCCTCACTCTCTCAAAAAGATTACCCTGGCATGTGAAAAAGGCTGAACCAGCTTGCTGAGTGATGAAGGATATGATGGCCAGACAGATCTGGGGACCACTCAAACATAACACACATGTGTGAAAGTAGATCAGGAAGACTCAAACAACCTGTCAGCTGACAGCCCACTATTAGGAATCTTAGTCAAAATCAGCCAAGTTTGCGTAGATCACCATAATTGCCCAACTGGCCTATACATTGTGAACACTAATAATATATAGCTACTGTCTTAGGTATATATTTTAATATATAGCTACTGTATTGGGATGGGTGTCATACAGCAATAGATACCTAATACCTAGTGATAAAGTGTAGAGAAGATTGAAATATAGATTAAAAGAAGAAAAAAAGATAATTAAAATCATGTTTATTCCCAATCAGTTAAGATATCAGCTCTATTGATATCTATTAAATCTATTTAATAAATCTATATAGATCTATCAAATCTATTGATTTAATTCTTTCAGTTATGTATTCACAATGCTATGTCAGACTGAATGTTTGTATTCCTGAAAATTCTTATTTTGGAGCCTTATTCCCCAATATGATGATATTTGGTAGTGAATATTTTGGGTGGCAATTAGGTTTGGGTGAGGTCATAGGGGTGGAGCTGCCATGATGCTAATGATGACCTTATAAGGAATGGAGCTCTCACTAAAACCCAAAAATAAACAATTTTTTTTCAAACCACCTAGTCTTTTTACAGAAGACTGAATTGTCTAAGACACAAAATGAAAATGTGTTAAGACTCTCAATACTTTGTTTGAAATCAACTTTTTATCAATAAACAATATGCATCTTTTCATGAGAATAAATCCACTTCTACATGTAGTTTATCACTTATACTTTATCCATAGCCTATAAATTGACATCTGGAGTTCTTTGTCTTATTCTACACTTAGTATAATTACTCTTTAAGTGGCTTCTTTGACAGAGAAATGAGGACCAGATAAAAATGGTACATTTACCAGGTAACTCATATGAAATATCCAACTTCTTAGCAGAAACTAGTACACAGTTTTGACTGGAATAGCTGTGGAAGTGGGAAAAATGCTTTTAATAGAAGAAAAACATGACCTAAGTTATATTAAAGATGTCAAGTTTGGTGAATTGTGACCTAGTGAAGGTCATGAACTATAATAACTAGATAGTCCAGAGGAAGACAAGAGCTGAGTTATCAGTATTTTTCATTTGTCAGATCAAAGGCAAAATGTTTTCTTTTTTAATAGGAAAGAAATAAATGGCAATGTTAATTTTAAAAAAGAACTTACATTTTCCCATTTGTGATGGTTGTGCAGGCAGAGTCTAAAAGTTGTGGTATGATGTTACAAAGAGGTCCAACTTATTTGATCTTCTATAAAGGATATATTTGATATAAACAGTCAAGAGGAAACTGTTTTCACAAGTCTTTATTAGACAACCTAATGTTTATGATGTTGTGTGATGCATGTATGCTGCCCAATAACTGCATGGTTCCCTTACTATATATCAGCAATTATGCATTTACCAATCTCTCTGATTTTTTTTTTTCTCAGACCCCAGTGCTCAAGGTTTCTTTCATAGGAGACACTGAAAGTCTAGGTACTGCTTTCACATTGTTATTCTTTGGTGAGATAGAGTTCCCACAGAGAAAAATTAGTCTATAAATAAACCTTTATTGGGTATACATTTTTAGTGAGACATTAGGAAGAATGGGAATTCACAATATACAACAAGCATAAGGGCCTCGAAAAAGTCCCCAGTTTTTGAAAGTTTGTAAAATAAGTGCTTATGCCTTTGAGTTTAATCAAATCACATGCAAAACTTCAATATATAAAAGTAACAGGAAAACTGAATAAATTCTTTGGTTTGGGGGCCACGTGTGTGGGAAATTAGGAGCCACTGTCAACACACTTACACAAAGAAAATAACAAAAAGAGCACCAGTACATGGGCTCTTGAACAACCTGAATCCCAGATGATACCAGTATGGCAGTGATTAGAGATGAGAAAGATAGAGGTGAAAGTGTGGTAGAAAATTGTGTGGCCCATTGGTAATCCTGGATGGTTAGCATGTGTCTGAGATGATGGTATTTCTGCCCTCCTAGAAAGGTGATGGGGGTTGCTATAGTCAAATCCTGAAGAATCATTTCCAGCTGAAAACGGGGTTAGCATCATACATTTACCTCAAGGGTCTAGTAATACTTCCTAGTAGATTACGACATCAGAAATTCTAATTCTACTGAAGAGGAAGATATAAGAATTGATGTATATGCTTAAATAAAAATATGTCTTAAATGATTTATGGAAGGTCACAAGAAGAATGAATTCAATCTTGACAATGGAAAGATGGGCAAGAGAAAAAAAGTACCCATTAAAAATTATTGTGGGAAAAAAACAAAACAAGATAAAGTACCTGAAATATATTCAAATTTTATAGTGAGGAGCAAGATGGAGGAGGAGTAGACCTAAATTTCATCTGGTCCTAGGAATTCAGCTAGATAGTTATCAAACCATTCTGAACATCTAAAAACTCAACAGGAGATTGAAGAAAAGAATAGCAGCAATTCTATGAATGAAAAGTGACCACTTTCTGGAAGGTAGGACATGTGAAGAAGTAAATCCTAGATGATATAAAGAAGATAGACCATGGGGGAGGGAGCCTCCATCAGCCAGCTACCAGCAAGTGATAGAACAGTGGAACACAAAATCAGAACTTTTAGAAATCTGCTCTGCTGAGGATGTCACTCCAGTGGCTAAGCAGAGGGTGGAACAATCTCTGGGACAGTGTAGTGTCAGGACCTCAGGATCAAAGAAAGACTGGGGGTGCCTGAGTGTGGCAGAGCTCCCTAGTATCAGAACAGGGAATCTGGCTGCAAAGACTGAGCCAAGGAGTGGGCTCTCAGCTTGGTGTGCCATAAACAGTGATCTGCAGGATAATCGGGTCACTATTCTTCAAGCAGGGACCAAAGAAATGGCAGATCTGGGGAAACCCCCCTTCCTCCCTAAGGAGGAGTGGCAAGGGAGTGGGCCACAGGAATCTGCTGGGTTTGGAGACTCCAAACGGGGTCATATGCCAGAGATAGAAATGCTTTGTCACTGGCCAGGTGAGCATGGAGCACAGCTGGAGACCAGGGAGACAGGAAGGATTGACTTTTTCTCTGAGGGCTTACTGACAGGTGGGATCGTGAGTTCTTGGCTCCCCTGGGGCCAGCCATTGGGAGGCTGCCATTTTCATTCTCTCCCTTGAAAGCTATATAGAAATCTTTCAAGGAACAAAAACTACAGAGAGCAAACCCCAGCAGATTACTTACCCTGACCCCTGGCAAGGGCGGTGCAATTCTGCCTTGGCAAAAATATTTGAGAATCACTGTAACAGACCTCTCCCCTAGAAGATCAGCAAGAACGTCCAGCCAAGACCAAGTTTATCGACCAATGAGAACTATAAAACTCCAGTGGTAGGGGAATACAGCATATACAGTTTTTTCCCCTGATTCTTTAGTTTTCCAAAGTTAATTTTTAAAATTTTCTTTATTTTTTCTTTTTCTATTTTTTAAAATTTATCTTCTCTCCTTTTTCAATGAATATCTTATCAATTCCTTTTTTAAATTCTTTTTTTTAATTTTCATTTTTACAGTCATATCATATCTCTTCATTATATTTAACCTTAGTTTTTGTATATATATGTTTTTCTTTCTTTAAAATTTTGGGATACAGTTTCCTGTAACAGACCAAAATAGACCCTAAATCTAGTGTATGTGTTTGTTCTAGTCTCCTGCCAGATCACAATTGTTCCCCCACTTTTTAAAAAAAAAATCCTTCTCTTTCTTTTTTCAACCAACTTCTTATCTTCTCAATTCCTTTTTAAAAGTCTTTTAAAATTTTCCTCTTTATAGTCATATTCTATCCCTTCATCATATTTACCTTTATCTCTGTGTGTATATAAGTTTTTCTTTCTTTAAAATTTTGAGAGGCAGTTTCTTCTAACAGACCAAAATACACCCAAAAATCTAGTGTGTGGCTCTGTATTATTCACCAGATATATTTTTCACCTGTTTCTTCTCCCCTCAGTTTTGGGTCTCTTCTGATATGTCTAATGTATATTTTTCTGGGATTGTTGTTACCCTTTTAGCATTTTGTTCTCTCATTCATCTATTCTTTGAACAAATGACAAAATAGAAAAATTCACCTCAAAAGAAAAATCAATATGGTCATTAGTAAGGTGTCCAAATGAGAATTCAGAATCATGATGAAGATACTAGCTGGGCTTGAAAGAAAGCATAGAAGATATAGAAGATATTAGAGAATCCATTTCTGGAGAAATAAAAGAACTAAAATCTAACCAAGTCAAAATCAGAAAGGCTATTAATGAGGTACAATAAAAAACAGAGGCTCTAACTGCTAGGAGAAATGAGGCACAAGGGGAATTAGTGATATAGCAGACCAAATTATGGTAAATAAAAAGTTCAGAAAAAGATAAACAACTACTGGATCACAAGGGGAGAATTGGAGAGATAAGTGATACCAGAAGATGAATTAATAAAATGATAATTGGGATCCCAGAAGAAGAAGAAGAAGAAAGAAAGAGAAAGAAACAAGGTATATTGTAGCAAATTACAATTGAGAACTTACCCAATTTGGGGAAGGAAATGGGCATCAAAATCCAGGAGGCACAGAGAATCCCCCTCAAAATCAATAAAAATGGGTCAACACTCTGTAATCAAATAGTAAAACTTACAAGTATCAGAGACAAAGAGAAAGCCCTGAAAGCAGCTCTGGTCAAGAGGTCTGTAACATACAATGGTAGAAACATTATTGGCAGTAGAACTATCCACAGAGACCTGGCAGGCCAGAAGGGAATAACATAATATATTCAGAGGACTTAATGAGAAAGAATATGCAGCCAAGAATTCAAATCCAGCTAGGCTCTCACTGAAAATAGAAGGAGAGATAAAAGCTTCCAGGACAAACAAAAACTAAAAGAATTTTCAAACAAAAACAGTCTTATAGGAAATAATGAAGGAGGTCCTCTAAGCAAAGAGAGAGCTTAAAAGTAGCATACACCAGAAAGGAACAGAGACAATGTACAGTAACAGTCAACTTATAGGCAATACAATGGCACTAAATCCACATATTTCAATAGGGACTCAGAATATAAATGGGCTAAATGCCTCAGTCAAAAGACACAGGGTATCAAAATGGATTAAAAAACAAACAAACAAACAAAAACATGCATCAATATGCTCTCTGCAGGAAACTCATTTTAGAATTAAGTACACCTCCAGATTTAAAGGAGGGGGTGGAAAACAATTTACCATGCTAATGGACATCAGAAGAAAGCTGGAGTGGCAATCCTTATATCAGATCAATTAGATTTTAAGCCAAAGACTATAATAAGAGATGAGGAAGGACACTAAATCATACTTGAAGGGTCTATCCAACAGGAAGATCTAACAATTTAAAAATCTATGCCCCTACCATGGGAGCAGCGAATTATATAAGCCAGTTAATAACAAAATTAAAGAAACACATTGACAATAATACAATAACAGTAAGGGACTTTTACACTCCCCTTACTGAAATGGACAGATCATCAAAGCAAAAGATCAACAAGGAAATAACGGTTTTAAATGACACACTGGGCCAGATGGACATCACAGATACATTCAGCACATTCCATCCCCAAACAACAGAATACACATTCTTCTCTAGAGCACATGTAACAATACCCAGAACAGATCTCACCCTCAGTCACACATCCGGCCTCAACTGGTAGCAAAAGATTGGGATCATTCCTTGCATATTTTAGGACCACAATTCTCTGAACCTAGAACTCAACCACAAGAGGAAAGTTGGAAAGAACTCAAAACATGGAGGCTAAAGAGCATCCTACTAAAGAATGAATGGGTCAACCAGGAAATTAAAGAAGAATTTTTAAAAATCATGGAAACAAGTGAAAATGAAAACACAACCATTCAAAATCTTTGGGACACAGCAAAGGTGATCCTCAGGGGAAAGTATATAGCAATACAAGCCTTTCTCAAGAAATAAGAAAGGTCTCAAGTATACAACCTAACCCTACATCTAAAGGACCTGAAGAAAGAACAGCAAAGAAAGCCTAAACCCAGAAGGAGAAGAGAAATCATAAAGATCAGAAATCAATGAAATAGAAACAAACAAACAAACAAAAAAACCAATAGAACAAATCAACAAAACGGGGAGCTGGTTCTTTGAAAGAATTAATAAGATTGGTAAACGCCTGGCCAGACTTATCAAAAAGAAAAGAGAAAGGACCCAAATAAATAAAATCATGAATGAAAGAGGAGAGATCACAACCAACACCAAAGAAGTGCAAACAGAAGAACATATTATAAGCAACTCTATGCCAGCAAATTTGACAATCTGAAAGAAATGGAAGCATTCCTAGAGACATATAAACTACCAAAACTGAACAGAAGAAGTAGAAAACCTGAACAGACCCATAACCAGTAAGGAAATTGAAGCAGTCATCAAAAATCTCCCAACAAACAAGAGCACAGGGACAGACGGCTTCCCAGGGGAATTCTACCAAACATTTAAAGAATTAATACCTATTCTCCTGAAACTGTTCCAAAAGATAGAAATGGAAGGAAACTGCCAAACTCATTTTATGAGGCCAGCATTGCGTCAATCCCAAAACCAGAAAAGGATCCCTTCAAAAAGGAGAATTACAGACCAATATCCTTGATGAACAGGGATGCAAACATCCTCACCAAAAACTAGCCAATAGGATCAAACAGTACATTAAAGGGATTATTCTCCATGACCAAGTGAGATTTATTCCTGGGCTGCAAGTTTGATTCAACATTTGCAAATCAATGTGACACAATACATTACTAAAAGAAAGAACAAGAACCATATGATACTCTCAATAGATGCTGAAAAAGCATTTGACAAAGTACAGCATCTTTTCTTGATCAAAACTCTTCACAGTGTAGGCATAGAGGGTACATACCTCAATATCATCAAAGCCATCTATGAAAATCCCACAGCAAATATCATTCTCAATGGGGAAAAACTGAGAGCTTTTCCCCTACGGTCAGGAACATGGCAGGGCTGTCCACTATCACCACTGCTATTCAACATAGCACTAGAAGTCCCAGCCTCAGCAATTAGTCAACAAAAAGAAATAAAAAGCCTCTGAATCAGCAAAGGAGAAGTCAAACTCTCACTCCTTGCAGAGGATATGATATTTTATGTGGATAACCTAAAATAGTCCACTCCAAAACTGCTAGAACTCATACAGGAATTCAGTAAATTGTCAGGATAGAAGATCAATGCACAGAAATCAGTTGCACTTCTATACCCCAACAGCAAGACAAAAGAAAGAGTAATTAAGGAGTCAATCCCAGTTACAATTGCACCCAAAACCATAAGATACCTAGGAATAAACCTAACCAAAGAGGCAAAGAAGCTATACTCAGAAAACTATAGACTACTCATGAAAGAAGTGGAGGAAGACACAAAGAAATGGGAAAACGTTCCATGCTCATGGATGGGAAGGACAAATATTGTGAAAATGTCTATGCTACCTAAAGCAATTTACACGTTTAACACAATCCCTATCAAAATCCCACCCAATTTTTTTCAAAGGAACAGAACATATAATCCTAAAATTTATATGGAACCAGAAAAGACCCCGAATACCCAGAGGAATGTTGAAAAAGAAAACCAGAGTTGGTAACATCACATTTCCAGACTTCAAGCTCTATTACAAAGCTATAATCATCAATACAAAATGGTAATGACACAAAAACAGACACATAGATCAGTGGAAGAGAATAGATAGCCGAGAAATGGAAATTCAACTCTATGGTCAACTAATCTGCAACAAAGCAGGAAAGAATGTCCAATGGAAAAAAGACAGCCTCTTCAACAAATGGTGTTGGGAAAATTAGACTGCCACATGCAGAAAAATGAAACTGGACCATTTCCTTATACCACACAAGAATATAGACTCAAAATGGATGAAGGACCTCAATGTGAGAGAGGAATCCATCAAAATCCTTGAGGAGAACACAGGCAGCAACTTCTTTGACTGCAGCTGCAGCAACTTCTTCCTAGGAACATCGCCAAAGGCAAGGGAAGCAAGAGCAAAAATGAACTAATGAACTTCATCAAGATCAAAAACTTTTGCACAGCAAAGGAAACAATTAGCAAAGCCAAAAGACATCTGACAGAATGGGAGAAGATATTTTTGAATGATGTATCAGATAAGGGACTAGTATCCAAAATCTATAGAGATTAGCAAACTCAACACCCAAAGAACAAATAATCAATCAAGAAATGGGCAGAGGACATGAACAGACATTTCTGCGAAGAAGACATCCAGATGGGCAACAGACACATGAAAAAGTGCTCCACATCACTCGGCATCACAGAAATACAAGTCAAAACCACAATGAGATACCACTTCACACCAATCAGAATGCCTAAAATTAACAAGTCAGGAAATGACAGATGTTGGCAAGGATGTGGAGAAAGGGGAACTCTCCTACATTGTTGGTGAGAATACAAGCTCGTGCACCCACGCTGGAAAACAGTATGGAGTTTCCTCAAAAAGTTGCAAACAGAGCTACCGTATGACCCAGCAATTGCACTGCTGGGTATATACACTAGAGATACAAATGTAGGGATCTGAAGGAGCACTGAACCCAAATGTTTATAGCAGCAATGTCTACAATAGCCAAACTATGGAAAGAACCTAGATGTCCATCAACAAATGAATTGATAAAGAAGATGTAGTATAGATATGCAATGGAATATTATGCAGCCATCAAAACCTGCAAAATCTTGCCATTTGCAATGATGTGGACCAAACTAGAGGATATTATGCCAAGCAAAGTAAATTAATCAGAGAAAGACAATTATCTATGATCTCTCTGATATGAGGAATTTGAGAGGCAGGGTGGTGTAGGGAGGGGAAAAATGAAATAAGATGAGATTGGGAGGGAGACAAACTATAAGTCTCAATCTCAGGAAACTGAGAGTTGCTGGGGTTGAGTGGGTAAGAACAGGGTGGCTGGGTATGGACATTGTGGAGGGTATGTGCTATGGTGAGTGCTGTGAATTGTGTAAGATTGATAATACACAGACCTGTACCCCTGAAGCAAATTATACATTATATGTTAATTTTAAAAAATGTATACCATAATAAATTTTGTAGTGTTAAAAATAAAAAGATGAAAGAAGTTTAAAGCCTTTAAAAATCATTATTTAACAAGAAGGTTTACCTGGGGAAATCACTAAGGACATGACAGAAGCTTATAAGAAACTTTTGTCCCCCCCAGTCTCCTAGCCCCTACCCACTTCTCCCCAACCATGAGGTCACCAACATGCAACAGCATATGTGACAGACCACAGAACCTGGAATGAAGCCCTGGGGCTTGAGTCCTGCTTCTACCACTGATAACAATATAAACTTATACATTTTAAACCATGGAACATTAATTTTCTCATTTGTAAAAGAGATATTATATCTGCCTTACAAAGCTCTGTGAATTTAAATGATAAAATACATGTGAAAACATTTCAACCCATAGAACAATACATAAATATTCTTTAAAATGAGTTAACCTGCATTGTAACAAGGACCTCATAATACTTTAGTAATTAGATTTATCTTCATAGTACTTGATATGGAGCTTTTTCATATTCAGTTTTTCTTTTTTAAAAATGACAGTTTTAGGTCATCTGTGCTTTGAAAAGCTTGCAGAGAAGAAACAAAAGAAGAAACAAGGATGGAAGAAAGGAGGGAAGACAAATTCTTTCCAAAGAAGAAAGAATTTTTTGTTCTGACCAAAGAAACATTGAGCTAGTTTAATCCCCTTGTATCAAATATTAATACAAGAAACACGATGGCAATTTTTTGATCAGTGTCTGACATATTATAAGGATTTAATACAATTTTTTCAGTAGATGTAATCAACTTCAGATGATAATAATTTGACTAACAAAAATCCTCTGTGCATGGCATGAATTATCCTGAGCTTGCCATAATTGTATAAGGAGAAAATTCAGAGTTGAAGTCAAGATAAGTGAGCTGGTCAATGACTGATTGCCTTATTTTAGCTGTTCCCATTGGGGCCAGAAGATGGGGGGGGACTGGTAAATGAACTGTAAGTTAGAGCACACTGAATAGAAGGGATAATTAGCCATCAAACCAGGTATAAAAGCAGTTCATAATAAACACAATACAACCTGCCAACGTAAGAAATTCTTTCTTTCTCCTAAATAGAGACAAAGGGGAATACAGTGACAAAGATATTAAAAAGTATTTTTTTTCATTGCAAAAAGAAAACTGCTTTAAAATATACTATTCTGTCAGATCTCTCTCATGTCTTTTTCTAACCATATACAGAAACACTCCTTTCATTGAGGGTTGCCTATTTGATGTTTCTTTTTTTTTTTTTTTTTTTTAGTTCTTCAGTATGTTAAAGATGGGAAACAAGGAATAAGGGAAAATATTTAGGTTGTACCTCTTCATTTAAAAAAATTTATAGAACATGTCAAATGTTGAAATATGAAAAAATAATAAATGCCAGATGCTCCACATATATAACACATATATTCAACAACTAGTAGTATTTTACCTGATTTTTTCATTCTTATGTTTTAAGAAAAAAAAAAAAAAGAACAGCACAGCTTTTGATGTTCTCTATCTTTTCATTTTCTCTATTTGTTATTTTATTTATTTGTATATTTTATCCTTATTAACCATCTTTCTACTTTCTTTGTCTTCTGTTACTTGAAAACTAGATTTCTAGTGAATTAGCTCATTGATTTATTATCTTTCAGCCTTTGCTATAGTGTATGCATTTATTGTTTTTAAGTTTTGATTTAAATTCAGGGTAGTTAAAACACAGTGTAATGTTAGTTTCAAGCATACAGTATAGCGATTCAATGCTTCCATACATCACCATGGTGCTCATCATGACAAGTGCACTCCTGGTCACCTGTTTCACCCAACCCAACTCCTATCCTGTCCCCTCTGGTAATCATCAGTTTGTTCCCTACAGTTGAATCTATTTCTAGTTCTCTCTCCCTCTCTCTTTTATTTTCCTTTGTTCATTTGTTTTTTTTCTTAAATTCCACATATGAGTGAACTCATGTGATATTTGTGTTTCTCTTATTTTGCTTAGCATAACACTCTCTAGTTCCATCCATATCATTGCAAATGGCAAGCTTTCATTATTTTTAATGGCTGAGTAATATTCCATTATAGATTATGATAGATAGATGTAATGGCTATAGATAGATGATTGATAGAGAGAAAGAGAGAGAATAGAGAGAAATTCATCAGTAGATGGACACTAGGCCTGTGTCCATAATTTGGCTAGTGTAGATAATGTTGCTATAAACACTGGTGTACTTGTATCCCTTTGAATTAGCAATTTTGTATTCTTTGGGTAAATACCTCATAACACAATCGCTGAATTATAATGTAGTTCTATTTTTAACTTTCTGAGGAAGCTCTATATTGTTTTCCAAAGTGGCTGCCCCAGTTTGCATTCCCACCAAAATTATAAAGAATTCCCCTTTCTTCACATCCTCACCACCACCTGTTGTTCCTCATGTTGTTAATTTTAGCCTTTCTGACAGTTATGAGGTGGTATCTCATCATGGTTTTGATTTCTATTTCCCTGATGATGAGTGATGTTGAGCATCTTTTCATGTGTCTGTTGGCCATCTGTATGTCTTCATTGGAAAAATATTTGTTCATGTCTTTTGCCCATTTTTAAAAATTGAATTATTTTGGTTTTAGGTATTGAGTTTTATAAGTTTTGTATATATTTTTGATACTAGCCCTTTATCAGATATGTCATTTGTAAATATTTTCTCTTATTATACATATTGCCTTTTAGTTTTGCTGATTATTTCCTTTGCTGTGCAGAACATTTTGATTTTGAAGTCCTAATAGTTTATTTTTGCTTTTGTTTCCCTTGCCTCCAGAGACAAATCTAGAAAGAAGTTTCTATGGCCAATGTCAAAGAGGTTACTGCCTATGTTCTCTTCAAGGATTTTGGTGACTTCAAGTCCCACATTTATGTCTTGAATCCATTTTAATTTATATTTGTGTGTGCCATAAGAAAGTAGTCCGATTTCATTCTTTTGCATTTTGCTGTCCAGTTTTTCCAATACCATTTGTTGAAGAGACTGTCTTTTTCCCATTGTATACTCTTTCCTGCTTTGTCAAAGATTAACTGACCATATAGCTGTGGGTTCATTTTTTTTTGTTTTTCTATTCTGTCCATTGATCTATGTGTCTATTTTTGTGCCAGTACCATACTGTCTTGATCACTACATCTTTGTAATACACTTTGAATCCAGTATTGTGATGTTTCCATCTTTGCTTTTCTTTTTCAAGATTTCTTTGGCTATTTGGGTTTTTTTGTGGTTCCATACAGATTTTAGGATTGTTTGTCTAATTCTGTGAAAAATGCTGTTGGTATTTCAAATTGCATTGAATGTGTCATTTACTTTGGGTAGTATAGACATTTTGACACTATTTATTCCTCCAATCCATGAGCATGGGATGTTTTTCTATTTCTTTGTGTCATCTTCAATTTCTTTGCATTTAATTTACAAATTAAAAAAAAAAAACTATGTGTTTGACATAAATTTTTCTCATTTTTATTTTGCTCTAAAAAGTTGTAACTTTTGGTATGATTTCTTCTATGACATACAAATTATTTGGAAATATATAGGCATAATTTTAACTCTATGGTATTTTTATTTATTTATTTATTTTATTTTGATCTCTAATTTTAACCCAATCTATCAGAATAGTCAGTTTGTGTGGTGTTAATTTGTTTACATTTATTTTCATATGTTCTTCCATGTAAACTTGAAAAGAGAAATGAACAACAAAACCAAAGTAAGTAATCAAAATGGTCTGATTTACAGAGGCCAATGGCATTGACCAGTTGATCATAGTGTTCCTAGAAAAGAAATAGATGGGAACTCTACTAGTTATTACTTGATCTGTAAAAGAAAATCAGTTCCAGGTATTATGAACAGCAGTCTAATTTGAATAACCAAAACAGAGAATCACAATCCCTTGATCAATTCCCTGACTTAAGCCAGTTTAGATATTCAAATTCCCTTGAATTGAGGAGTATAGTCCATTGGAGAAAGGACTCTGGAACAACACCAAAAATTTATACTGTTAATCTTCTAAGTTTTACTCCGTGAAAACTCAGACCATTTACCAGGGTGACTATGCTTTGGAGAAAGGCAAATAGGCCTTTTGATGATTTGTATTGTCTTGTAGACACTGTCTTTGAACTGACACTAATTTCAGGAGATACAAAATATCAACGTTGTCCACTGGTCAGAGTAAAAGCATATGGAAGTCAGACCATCAGTGGAGTTTCAGCTCAGATACATCTCACAGTAAGCTCAGTGGGTCCTGGACCCCATCTCATGTTTATTTCCCTAGTCTTAGAATACATAATAGATAGACACACTCAGCCACTGAGAGAATCCCCACATTGGTTCTCTGATCTGTGTTGTGAAGGCTGTTACAGTGGGAGAGGCTAAATTGAAAACATTAGAATTTTCTCTACCTATAAAAAAAAGTAAAATAAAGACAATACCATATTATTGGAGGAATTTCACAGATTAGTACCCTCAAAAAGGACTTGAAGATACTTGAGTAGTGAGTAATTCCCACCACACCCTGATTCAATCCATCCATTTGACCTGTGAGAAAACAGATGTATCTTGGGCCAAAGTGTGCTGAAATCTCATCTCTACTACTTGGGAGTTGTGTGCCAGTGAGTTACATTATCTTTGTGGACTTTTTTCTTTATCTGTAAAATGGAACTAGTTACCCATTTCACACAGTTATTATGAAATTAAATAAAATACCATTTAAAGACTTGTCATTCAATTAGTATAAACCACCTCTCTTCTCGAAAATGCTGGTGGTTGAGGGATTTAGCATCATTCTCTACTTCTTCTACTGTTGTTGTTGTTGTTGTTGTTTCCTCCAAAGTCTTTTTGTTCATTTATTCATTCACTCATCAAATATTTATAACCACTATATGTTAGACACCATGAAAGGTACCCAGAAAGCAATGATGCACAAGTCACATTTAGTGTCTATAGTCTTATGTATATAGCTAGCTAAGAAGATACTCACAGAAAATATAATTAAAGTACTATGAATATTATGAAGAATAGTTGCAGAATGCTTTGGGAGCTTATAAACTGGTACCTACTCTTGTCTCAAAAATGTGTAAGTCAAGAAGAATGAATAGGCTTTGGCAAAGAAAGGGGGCAAAGAAGTCCAGTCAGATGAAACATATATGTAGAGATCCAGAAGGTAGAGATAGTCTGGGGTGTTCAAGGACCAAAGAAAAGGTGACTGTGACTGAACCAGAGTGAATGATGGGCAAAGATGGCCATGCTCCGCCTACAGAAGCTGGCAGAGACCAAATTAAGCCCCACTTCTCAAGCTTTTCTTAGGGTTTTGATCTTTGTTCTGAGAAAAAAAAAAATGGAACAGTGATGAATTAAATGAAGTCAGCATTCTACTGATTGCATTAATAAATAGGAAAAATGTGTTTTATGTAAAATTATGGTAAATTATCAAACTTATGGTTAATTGTTAGGTTATGGTTAGTTATGGTTAAATTATGGTAAATTGTTTAGGTATTAATTAGTATCTCTGTTTTCAGAATGTGAAATCAAATTTGCATCAGCTAGGTGCAACCACTCTGGAAAACAGCATGGATGTTCCTCAAAAAATTGAAAATAGAGCTACCTTATGACCCAGCAATTGCACTACTGGGTATTTACCCTAAAGATACAAACGTGGTGATCCGAAGGGGCACGTGTACCCGAATGTTTATAGCAGCAATGTCCACAATAGCCAAGTTATGGAAAGAACCTAGATGTCCATCAACAGATGAATGGATAAAGAAGAGGTGATATATATATACAATGGAATACTATGCAGCCATCAAAAGAAATGAAATCTTACCATTTGCGACGACATGGATGGAACTAGAGCATATTATGTTTAGTGAAATAAGTCAACTGGAGAAAGGCAACTATCACATGATCTCCCTGATATGAGGAAGTGGAGATGCAACAGGGGTGGGAGTTAAGGTGGTAGGAAAAGTAAAAATGAAACAAGATGGGATCGGGAGGGAGACAAACCAAAAGAGACTCTTAATGTCATAAAACAAACTGAGGGGGGTGGGGGGAAGAAGGGTTGGGAGAGGGTGGTGGGGTTACATTATATGTTTAAATAAAGCTAAAAAAAAAAATTTGCATCAGCTAAATACCACTCTCCCAAATCACACAAACCTGTATTGTATAATTATGAAATGAACCAGAAATGGAAAATGAAGTAGCGAAAAAAGAAAAGTTTAAGTATGTTGCCTCATTTTATCAAGTTCCCATGAACCTTGACTGTCATCCCAGGACAAAACATAATCAGCTCTGTCTGACCCACAAAATCATGTAACTGACACATTGGGAAATAAGAAAAATCATAGGATGGAAGCTTCATTTTTTAATGGTCTACTTTGGAGAATGAAGAAACAAGGGTCCCTAATTTTGAAGCGATTCCATACTCACTGTATCTAAGTCTTCCAGGCAAATGTGCATGACTGAAAGTCTGTGTAACCAAATGAATAAATAATCAAAAATAAACACAGACCCATAGGATCTGTTCATTAAGATTATCGTGTATCACCAACCAAATAAGATGAATTGTAGAGAACTGAAACTTGAAGCCCAAAGACTTAGCTTCCAACTCTAGCTCTGCCACTTACTATTTGTGTGACTATGGGAAAAATCACCTGGCCTTTTTTTAAAAATATTTATTTATTTATTTATTGAAAGAAAGAGAGAGTGGGGGGAGGAACAGAGGGAGAGGGAGACAGAGAGACTCTCTAGCAGACTCCCCACTGAACAGTGAGCCTGACATGGGGCTCAATCCCAGGACCCTGAGATCTTGACCTGAGCTGAAACCAAGAGTCAGATGCTTAACTGATGAGCCACCTAGACACCCCTCACCTGGTTTTTTAAAATTTTATCAGTCACCTTGGCAAAACAGGTATAACTGTATTTAAATTTTTATGTATTTATGGAAACTTATAGCTAGAAATGTCCTAAGAGATCATTAAATCACTCAGTGCCAATCCCCCCTGCATAAGGATAAACATAATGAGGCCAGCCAGAGTAAAAATGATTGTCTACAATAACCTACAACTTTTGACTTTGACCTTCATATTGCCTCCAATATATCATACTTATTAAATAAAAATAAGATAATGTTACTCTTCCAGGAGATTAACTCCCCCCAATTATAGAACTAGTGGATTCAGTTGAATTTGAACCCAGGTCTTTATTTTATTTGCTTCCTCCCCTTTAAGCTCCAGGGTACTAGATTGTCCATCACACATTCTTTATTTCTTAACCTCTGCCCTTATGCCTGATTCTATCCTCACACATATGAAATTGTTTTTGAAAGTACTTCAGGACTCCTGGGCCCAGCACTCCCCTCAAGAAGGCTTAAGGCTTGGTACATGTGGAATATGCTCTAATCAAAGGCTCAGTATTAAGGTAGTCAACTTCCTGATCTCATTAACACACACAAAAATCTCTAGAAAGGAAACAAGTAGGAATTTAGTTCAAGTATGCATTCTGAAATAACATGGATAATTTAGGAGGACAGAGGATAAAGACTAAAATTAACATCTGGCTAGCACCTTTCAACTCTTCCATTTGTGTTAAACTGCCATGAGTCTCGACATACTCTGTACCATTTGAAGAGTGATGAGAGAACAGGTAATGATAAATTTGAAATGGTAAAAGGCTAGTAGTGATTGAAGCAGCCTCACCTAGCATCTCACTCATTTACCTTGAAAGCATATGAGCAGGATAAAAATCAAAGAGTAAAAACTAAAAGCATAAGATAGCCCATCACCATAATACATAGAATTGTTGAGTCACTATACTGGACACCTGAAATGAGTATAACACTGAATGTTAACTATACTGGAGTTAAAATTTACAGCTTAATAAAAAGTAAAATATATTTTTAAAAAAGAAGATTGCCTATCTCCAGACATTAGGAGGATGTTCCAGTAACAGCAACAATAAAACGGGACTTAAGGGAAAAGAAATGGTGATCTAAACATAAATTCGGCTCTAGGAATAAAACAACCTCAACCAGACAAAAGAAGGTAAGAATATTTTTAAAGGCAGATTTTCCTGAATGGAAATTTACATGCAGTAGGTTTATTGGGAAGAGTTTTTAGGAGCAACACCTACAAGTAAATGAACAGGCTTAGACTAGGGAAAAAGTTTAATTGTGATTTAATTTTCAGCTCTGAAGCCAGGACAGTTCCACAGAGATCTCCTCAATTGGGAGCAGGGCCTTTGCAACCCCACACTGATCAGTCCCCTGGAAATATATTTAACCTTTGATGGTTCAGCTTGCTTTGATGATGGATAATTCACAGTGAGGACCTTGTATTATCAGCAGCCAGTACACCTGATACCTGGGAGAGCTCTTGTCTGATCAGGTATGTGCACTACAACATGCACTAATAAAATACTTTTTTTTCACATTTCTTACTAAAAACTCCCTGGATCAGGCTATACCAAATGGAAAAACTGGGAATGGATATTATTTTAGAGGCTGAGTAGATGCTTCTCCACCTTTATCTCCCTATCTTCATGCACTCAGAGATGACAACTGCTTGAAAATAACGAATATAGGACACTTGAGGGAAGTAGAAGCAATGTGTTGTCTTTGGAAGTATAATTCCCAGAAATAATATTTTATGACTATGTGGAGGCATGATGATGGCTGATTTTTTTTTTTAAAGATTTTATTTATGTATTTGATAGAGATCACACAAGTAGGCAGAGAGGCAGGCAGAGAGGGGAGGGGAGAAGCAGGCTCCCTGCTGAGCAAGGAGCCCGATGTGGGACTCGAACCCAGGACGCTGGGATCATGACCCAAGCTGAAGGCAGCGGCTTAACCCACTGAGCCACCCAGGCATCCCTGATTTTTTTTTTTAATGTCCCCACTAGGTTAGAGTTTAGATAACATCAGCATAGGACACAATACTTCAAGTGTCCCGGGCCCAACTAGATAAATCCTGCTAAACATCTGTATTTGGACTAGAAATCATGCACAACAATGCTCCTGAGCCATGGATCAGATAAGGGAATAACCAGAGTCCAGTTCAAAAGTAGAGGAGATATAGCCAATTCATCTACCTGCAGCTTGGAAAATTCCACATCTAGAGAGAGACACCATTTTTAAATAATGAGCAAATGTTATGAGTGCATATAATAGTATATTATGGGTATATATTTAATATGTGTATATAAAATATGGTTATACAATAGAAAAGACTAAAATATGGAATTGGGAACTCTGTCTTGGACACTAGAATAATATCTCTTCATATTAGCCCCTGAAGTATGAGACTAAATTTTATAAAGACAATGGAAATCCTCTTTGAAGGAATAACGAGGTAGATAGGTAAAATAACAAAGATGCCGGGAATCACAAAAATTATTTTCATAAAAATGAAATAAAAACTAAAAAACACAGCAATATAATATAAACAATAGGATGAAAAAACGAATGCAGTTAAATGAGATAAGGAAACTTGCCATAAAACTATGCTTATAGTTAAATAATTAAAATTCATATTGTTGCATTAGAATTTATAATAAGATAAACATATATGGAAAAAATCAAGCCATACATGTGTAACTCAAAGATGAGGATTTCTTCAAAACGTTGAACTGATGGTATAGTTCAATCTGAGTCCAAAGGACTGAGAAACTGGAGAGTCAGTGGTATAAGTCTCACTCTAAGAGCAGGAGACAGATGTACAAGCTTACCCAGTCAGCAAGAAGGAATATATTCTCCCCCCCCGACCTTTTGTTCTTCTATATAGGCCTTCATCAGGTTGGTTGATGTCTATGCATCCTGGGGTAAGCAATCTTCTTTATTGAATCCACCAATTCAAATGCTAACCTCATCTAGAAACACCATCAAAGACACACCCAGAAATAATGTTTAGTCAAATATCTGGACACCCCATGACCCACTCAAGTGGGCACATAAAATTAACCATTGCACTAGCTTATATTAACAATTTCAAGAGGATTCAAATTTCATTGCTGAAAATGAGCATATATTCATTCATTCATTCATTCAGCATGGTTTATAAATTGCATACCACCTACTAGGCACTGTAATATATTTTAAGAGTACAAAAGTTAACAAGACAAATAAAACCTCTTTCCTTAAGCAGAGTGTTGCAAGATAGACTAAGTGAGAAACAATAGTTAAAAAGTGATCTCTATCATAGCAGAGGAAGAAGAAATTATCAGTTATCTCTTAGGACAAAATCTCAGTGCCACACAACAAATAGCCTTGGCACTTCTTCAGGTCTGGGCAATGCTAAGCCAATCTTAACCAGGTGAAAGGGGTGATTAGGTCTCGTGTCTCCCTTCCTCCAACAGACTTTAATCAGTGGAGGCAGGATCCAAGGGGGTCTTGGGCAGCAGGAAAGTTCCAGGTTCAGAAGTAGTCCCTGTCATTTTTGCTGCAATTGATTGGGCAAAACAAGTCACAGGCACCAAGCGTTCTAAAAGGGTAGAAAAATAAGCTCCATTCCTTGATTGGGGAGCTACAAAGTAACATTGTAAAGGGTTTGAATAAAGGTAAGGCAAAGAATTGTCTCCATTGTTTAAAAAAAAAATGAGGGGGCACCTGGGTGGCTCAGTGGGTTAAAGCCTCTGCCTTCGGCTCAGGTCATGATCTCAGGGTCCTGGGATCGAGCCCCACATTGTGCTCTCTGCTCAGCAGGAAGCCTGCTTCCCTTCCTCTCTCTCTGCCTGCCTCTCTGCCTACTTGTGATTTCTCTCTGTCAAATAAATAAAATCTTAAAAAAATAATAATAATAAATAAATAAATAAATAAATAAATAATTTTTAAAAATGAGATGAAATTCACATAACACGAATTTAACCATTTTAAAGTGAAGAATTCAGTAGTATTTAGTACTTAGTACATTCACACTTTTGTTCAATCTCCACCTTTATCTACTTCTAAAACATTTCCATCAACCCCTCCAAAATGGGAAAACTTTAAAACAGTTACACCTCATTACCACCTTGCCTTGCCCCTAGCAATCAATAGTCTGCTTTCTGTCTCCGTGGACTTACTCATTATGGACATTTTGTATAAATGGCATCATATGTGATCTTCTGTGTCTGGCTTCTTTCACCTTAGCATAATGGTATCAAGTTTCATCCAACCATGTTGTAGCATGTGTCAATACTTCATTCCTTTTTATAGCTGAAATAATACTGTTATGTATCTTCATGCATTGATCACTCATCAGCTGATGAATATTTGGGTTGTTTTGATCTTTAGGTTATTGTGCTGCTACAAACATACATGTAAGATTATTAATTTAATACTTGATCTGTTTTCAATTTTTTTGGAATATATGCCTAGGAATGGAATTTCTGAATCAAATGGTAATTCCATTTAATTTTTGAAGGACTTCCAACTATGTTGCCTCCACTTTGGTAAACTGGCAATACACAGAGAGAGCAGAGGGACTCAAAGCAGAGGCAGTTTATCTGTTCTATAGTCAGATAGAGTCATGGCACATAGTGGTATTTAAGCTGAATTACTAAGGATAACTGAGATCTGGGCAGATGAAGTTATGGAAGGAGGAATGACAAGCAGGAAAAAACGTTCTAAGTATCAATCATTTCCAAAGTCTGAAGGTAGAACAATGGGATGATATATCTGAATATGGGACGGGCCCTGCCTTGATCTATCTGTCAGGGCTGTGTGCTGTTAAAGAGGCCTTTCCCTGAAGGGAATTTCATTTGTCTGCAGAGGACACAACTATGTAGTATAATCCCCAACAGTGAACTAAACCCTCCTGATAAGTATCCACAGGAAGCTAGTCTTCACTCTTACAGTGAAGGAATAGCTTTTTGTTTGGTATTTCTGTGTGCTATTCCTCCTAACCTATTGTAAATCAATACTTTTGGAAAATACAAGCAAAATGCCCAACAGTGTACCATTGCTATAAAAGATTCTGTGTGCTAATCCTCACTTCCTATATTTATATCGCTGTGGATACATAACAAATTTTCCCATTCTTTGCTTAACTCTGGTTTAAACTACAACTTGGATTGATTATCTGCCATCTTCTGAGAATCTAACTGACCTACTCTAATCACATCCCCCCCCAATTATGTTAGAGCCACTAATCTAAACCACTCAGGGCATCAACCACCACCCAGATTATTAGACTTACAAAACTTCATGCCTTCAAGGATCTGACTGCTTCTTTCATCCATTTCCATTTTACCTGACTTCTCTGGTATGCTTTCTGAAACTCAGAGTGTAGAAGAATGGTAAGATCCCCTGAAGTTTGTGACACACACACGCAGCCCTATTCCATCTTCTCCGGTTTGTTCAGGATCACAATGAATCCTTATCAGTTAAAGTCATTCATGGCATTCACCTACACCTTTGCCAGAGGTTGATTTGTGATACTCAAAAGATGCGTCCATTTGATTCAATATTAACCACTGATTCAGTGAGGGAAGACTTCAAAGAGACTTTTGGGGAATTTACTGATGAAAAGCAAGAACCATGCCCACCTCCAGCTTCTTGAATCTGAATGTTGTTTTAATATTGAAACAATGCAGTGAAAAGCCCAAGGACCAAAACCAACTTGCTCAAGATGGCAGAGGAGAAAGCCAGAAAATACTCTGGGTCATGATGACACTGGTAGATGTCTGAAACTCTCAGTAGCTGTCTCTCTTTAGACTTTGTTATATGGAGAAAATTGGAATTGATATAAATCCTGGCACCTCCTCTGAACTTTCTCTACACCATCTTACTCTAACAGAAATTTGGAGGCATTCTTTGGATGCAGCTGTCTCTGCAGTTCTCTCAAACAGAAGTATTTTCCCCTCCACGTTACATGTATCTTGGGGTTTCAATGTCGAATAGATACTTCTAATAGTACTTTTGTTTTTTTTAATCAGAGGTTGGCAAATACTTTCTGTAATCATACAAATAGTAAATATTTTCAATGTTGAAGAGATAAGGTCTGTCACCGTATAGCTCTACTATGGTGGTTCCCAAGCAGCCATAGACAGCGCCTAAATGAATGGGTTGGGCCATGTTTCAATAAAACTATTACAGGGGCGCCTGGGTGGCTCAGTGGGTTAAAGCCTCTGCCTTTAGCTCAGTTCATGATCTCAGGGTCCTGGGATTGAGCCCTGAATCGGGCTCTCCGCTCAGCAGGGAGCCTGCTTCCTTTCCTCTCTCTCTCTGCCTGCCTCTCTGCCTACTTGTGATCTGTCTGTCAAATAAATGCATAAAATCTTTAAAAAAAAATACTATTACAGAAATAGGTGGTAAGGAGCTTTGGCCCGCAGTCCACAATTCTCCAAGATCTTTCTATTCTTTTTTTTTTTAATTAAAAAAGTATTTTTTTTATTTGAATGTAGTTGACCCACCATTAGTTTCAGGTATACAACTTAGTGATCAGAGAAGCTTATACATTATGCTATGTTCACCTTACGTGTAGCAACTATATGTCAAGTTACATCACTATTACAATATCATTGACTATATTCCTTATGCTGTGCCTTTTATTCCTGTGATTTACTCATCCTGTAAGTGGAACCCTGAATCTCCCTCTCTCCTTCACTCGTTTTGCTCAACCCCTACCCTCCATTTTTCTAGAAGTAATCATCATATTCTAGATCATATTCTATCTCCTTCCATCAAAACTTCATATTCTTTGAAACACATGCCATTCTGACAGCTGACCTGCTACCATTCACCACTCACTGATAAATTTTCTTGAATTATTTGATGGAATTGCAAACTGGCTTAGCAACTTCCTCACCACCAACTATTCCTTCGCTATTGTTTTTCAATAGAGAAGCCCTAGCTTTGCGGTCCCTTGGCCTCTTCAAAAGCGATGCTTTCTTTGGAAGTTCCTGCTTAAGTCACTCACACTAATGACCCAGACCTAGATATTGTTATCAACAATAGCATCACCTCTTTTACAACCTTGGAATCTAGAGTTCTAATTTCAGATCACTCTTTCTGGTTTTGTCAGCTTACTTACTCTAGTCCCCTATTCTAACAATTCTTTATCCTCATTGTAACTATTCACATCCTGGAATGCCCTCACTTCTCTCTTTGCCTAGTGCAGAGTTTATGGTTCAGAACTATAACCAATACCTTGAACATACTTTTAATTCCACCTCTTGCTTCCATTCTGACATAATTATCAGGCAATAAGTAACTATGAATAAAACTTAAATGCCTGTTGTGATATTTAATTTTATATGTCAGTTTGACTTGGTTAAAGGTTTCACAGATTTCTGCTAAAACATTATGTCTGTGTGTATATCTGTGAGGGTGTCCCCAGAACAGATTAGCATTTGAATCAGTAGACTGAGTAAAGATCTTTCTAATACTGGTGGGCATCCTCCAAATCCCTTAATGGCCTGAATGGAAAAAAAAGCAGAGGAAGGATAAGTTCACTCCTTCTGCTGGATTCATCTTCTGCCCCTTCCAACATCAGCATTCCCGGTTCTCAGACTAGAATTTGTACCATCAGCATTCTAGATTTTCAGGCCTTTGTATTGGACTGAATTTATACCATCAGCTTTCATGGTTCTCTAGCTTGCAGATGGCAGATCATGGGACTTCTTGGCCTCCATAATCATGTGAGCTAAATCCTATAATAAATCTCTCTCTCTTTCTCTCTCTCTATCTATTTATCTAGATAAGATAGATAGATATATAATCTGTTTCTCTGGAGATCACTGACAAACACACCTGCCTAGGATAAACACTCAAGGAGTTGAAGGTTGTTGGAGAAAATCCCCAAATGCTGTTAATTGATCATTCTATTTCACGTTTATAGCCCTCAAATCAGCACTATTAGAAAACCCTACTATGTTTACCTAGTAAACTTACTTTACCTTTCTCTAAGATAACTACTTTGTATCTTCTCCTTTCCCCAATGCACTCTGAACTACTTGATCTGGCATTAGTCTTCATTCAAAAGCCACATTATTTATTTACTTAAAAAGTTAAATTCATGCTGTAGAAGTCTTACCTCCTCCAACCCCTAAATTTATTAATCTTCCTCGTCTTTATCCTCATCACGTGTCTTCTCTTTACTTACAGTGAGCTGTCTATCATGGTGGCTGAGGACATGCCTCTACAGGAGGACAACTTGGCTTTAAGCACTAGCTTCTCTATTCAAGTGCTGTGTGAGTACAAAGCAGTAGCTTACCTGTTGCGCTCTATTTTGCCCTCATTATATTCAAAACAGTGATAGAAAATATCTCTCAAAGTACTTCTGAGGATTAAGTAAGTTAACATTCTTCAAGTACTTAGAACAATCCCTATCAAATGGCAAGTGCTTAGGAAATGTTAGACATATTTCTAATTCATTATTAAAATAAAGGAAGAGTCTAGTTTTATATAAAGCTAACTTCTTTTGTGTTCCAGATCTATTTTCAGCTGTTCCTCTCAGGGAGATCACAATGAGAGCTGAAATGTAAACACGCTATGGCAACAACTATATACAGTATATTTATATATGCCTACACACAAGTTGTGATGTAATTGAAAAAAATGGATACAAGTTCTGTTATGATATGAGATTTCTAAATCAGTCTTCTTTCCTTTATGCTTTGTGTGTTTTTATGTTATGTTACAGTTGGTTAAAAAATTAAGTGAGTGTGCCCTTGTATACTCCCAGTGTCTGATATTAAATGTATTTTAAGAGAAGAGATATTGAAGCAAGCATAAATTCAGATTTTGCTAGACCTAAAATTTATACATTTAAAAAATATCCATATACAGTTTTTAAGTATGAAATGAATTATAGGGCCTATGCAAGATGACAGACCCTGCTGCTTAAGCTTCATTGGCATCTCTGTTAATACCCTGCAGAATTCTAAGATGAAGATGTTATTATCTCTTACCTGTTGGTGAAGAAAAACAAAGTAACTTTGTGGTTACATAGGTAGTGAGTGACCTAGCTGTGATATGTCCTCAGTCTCTTGGTTCTAAGACAAGAGTCCTCTGCCTCTCTATCCCAGTTTCCTCTATCCTTACCAACAGAAAGGTAATTTGTACCAAATTTTACATCTTTTGCTCCACTTCCTCTTTCTCAATATTTGCCCCCATTATGTGTCTAATTTTCCCCCCATTTTTCTGCTGCCACTGTGAGAGGTCACGTGGGGAAGACTCTCATTCTCACTGGGTTCTGAATCTCTGGGGAATCTGTTGACCATTGAAAGGTACAACCCCAGCGAGGGCATGGTGATTACTGGGCAATCATACAATCCTCAAAGTCATAACAACAGGTGCATTCAGATGTCTTACATCCTCCTCTGTCTGATCATCCTACTCATATATGAAAGAGTAATCAGTAGTTGTAAAAATGTAGTCTTAGAAGCAAGCAGTGGGCATGTTCACATACGCCAGCACATGTGAATGCTTCCCTAGCAACACAGGAAAGAGTCCTGCTGCAGGAGAGGAAACAGAGAGCAATGAAATTTAGATTCCTGAAAGTAGCGGTCATAAGATGTCAGGGAGACTGGAAGTAAGAGAGTGTTTTCTAAAAGATAAGCCCAGGGAAGCAAAACAAAACAAAACAAAACAAACAAACAAACAAAAAACACAAGAATTGTTTTTCTAGTGAATGGATGCCAAAGATGCAATCACAATAATATTGCCATATTTGGGGAAGAAGAAGCCATAGATTCCTTAAGGAACCATAAGCGCCGTGGGATATCCTTCGTGGGACTCTGTGCCTGAATGTACCCAAAGCACAGGGATACTGCTAATCTGGGAAACTATCCTCCTGATCTGAGAAACCCTGTTTCCTTTAATTTATCTAGGATTGCAGTGGCATTGTCAGACACTCATTCGTCATAACCCATGGCATAATGGTAAATAAACAGTTGAGTAACAGGACATTTATTCCTAAACTACTATCTATCTGATAGGAGAAATTTGAAAGAGTAGAATGGCTAATTTCAAAGACCATTTTGTTCCAGAACCCTGGAGCCATTAATGATTTACACTGCTCTTTGTTATTCTTTTATGTAAATGTAAATCCCCTAAGAGAAGAATAATGTCTATTCCTTAATGTGCACCCAAATACAATTTTATGGAAGTAGCTCTTATGGGATTCAGAGTGATTCAAGTCCTCTCTACTCTACTCATTGGCTATGGTTATAAGTTACTTATCTGCTCCTTTGTTTTCTCACCTATAAATTTCAAATTAGGTTTACCAAGGTACCTCATAAGACAAGCCTCTTGTGCAGCTTGCTGCACAGAAATATTATGCTTTTCCTCCCACCTTACTTCAGACCTCATCCCATTATGTACCACATCACCAGCACCCCTTTCCATTACGTTCAAGCTTTCCACATATACTTGCCTTGTTCAAAAAATTTCTCATCATAAAAATGATGAGAAAGTTCATTGTAGCTCATTTGTCTACCCATTTCTGATTTTTTAAAATGCTCCAACTGGTTTTAAAAAATGCTCCAAATATTCAAATGCCTCATTAACCCCCATGATGCTCCATCAGAGGGCACACATTTTAAAAGCATGCAGTAACTGCATTTGAGCAAAGGAACAGTTACTGTGTGCATACTCTGTACCAGGTAGTGTACTAGAAACTGGGGAGATGAATATAATCATAAAATACAAGGCCTGATTTCCAAAAATTCACAATTAGGGAAGGGGAAGCTATGCATTTTCAATTAAAAAAGGACCAAAAAGGATGGGCTGAAGAAGCAAGGAAGAAGTCAGTATTGTGCTGAGCTATATTAAAGCCTGAGAAAAAAGAAAGAAATTGGTAACAGAACCTGTCTATATTTAAAATTTCGTGGGTTTTTTTTTATCATTGATTTTTTTGCATTGATTTTGATTTTTATAAAATATTGTAGGAAAATATTACCTCAATTACTGCTTTTTATTCTTGAGTTATGTACATCTAATTGAGAATGTTGGGCTCCTGGGTGGCTCAGTCAGTTAAGCATCTGCCTTTGGCTCAGGTCATGATCCCAGTGTCCTGGGACAGAGCCCAGTGTCAGGCTCCCTGTTTGGCGGGAAGCCTTCTTCTCCCTCTCCCACTCCCCCTGCTTGTGTTTCCTCTCTTGCTATGTCTCTGTCAAATAAATAAATAAAATCTTTTAAAAATAAAAAGAGAGAATGTTATGGAGTGAATAGTGTCCCCACCACCCCCCAAGTTAACATGTTGAATGTAACTACATTTGGAAATAACACCTTTAAAGAGGGAATTCAAGTTCAGTGAGCATAGGGAGGGTTCTCAACCAATAAGACTAGTGTCTTTTTAAGAAGAGGATGAAACACCAGGAAAAAGGCCAGTGAAGACACAGTGAGGGGGTGGCTATCTACAAGCCAAAGAGAGAGGCTTCAGAGGAAACCACTCTACCAACACCTTGACCTTGGAATTCCAGATTCCAGAATATGAGAAATTAATTTCTGTAATAAGCCACCTTGTCTGTGGTATTTTGTTACAGTGGCCCTAGCAGGCTAATGCAGAGGGTAAGAAGAGATTTCATAAAAGAATATTCATATGAGTTTATCCTTAAAAATCAAAACAGTCTGGAGAGTAAGGAGATGAAAGATAATTCTGGAAATTTTAAGCATGGAATGGAAATTAGAAAAGAGCTCTTTGGGCAGAGGCAAGGTCTTTGAGGTCAATACTGGCTGCCAAACTTACAAGCATTCCGAGCCAGGCTCATATCAGGCTAAACTGGCCTTTGACATCGACTTACACTAGTGCCTATTTTTGTAAGGCCCATGAGCTAAGAAGTTTTACATTTTTAAACTATTGAAAAAAAAAAAAAAAAAAACTAGAGGAGGGACACCTGGCTGGCTTAATCAGTTAAGCTTCTGCCTTGGGCTCAGGTCATGATCCCAGGGTCCTGTGATTGAGCCCCACATCGGGCTCCCTGTTCCTCAGGGAGCCTGCTTCTCCCTCTTCCTCTGCCTGCCACTACCCCTGCTTCTCTCTCTCTCTCTCTCTCTCTCTCTCTCTCTGTCAAATAGATAAAAATCTTTTAAAAATCTTAAATAAAAATCTTTAAAAAAACTAAAGGAGAGTATTTCTTGATGTTGAAAGTTACATGAAATTCAAATTTTTGTGTCCTTAAACGATGCTTTGTTGGAATGCAGTCATGTTCACTTGTTCAAGTATTGTCTGTGGCTGGTTTTGCGCTATAATAACAGAGTTGAATATTTTAGACAGAGACCATATGGCTCACAACACCCAAAATAAGTGCTGTCGGAAGGAAGGAAGGAAGGAAGGAAGGAAGGAAGGAAGGAAGGAAGGAAGGAAGGGGAAAGAAGGAAAGAAAGAAAAGAAGGAAGAAAAAACGGAGGATGTAAAGGGAGAGAAGAAAGAAGGAAAAGAATAAGAAGATATGTATCTCTTTTATTTCCCCAATGCCCCATAAGAATACGGGCAAGAGCCCTTAATTTAGCATGGACGAAGGTGAGCCTGGTGCCAGGCTGTTCTGAAAACTCATCATTTACAACACCAACAGCACCACTGTAAAAGCTACTGTGGTCAGCCATCAACTATGATACAGTTCTTTTCTAAACCAAACAGGAGACACATGCTCACTTTGTTACAATGCAGAGCTCATTACCCTGAGCACACTTAGTAAACGGTCTTGGACAAAGTGCCTCATTTGCTTGCTGTAATGGAGGATCTGGCATACCAGTGTTCATTAAATCTCCATGCCCCAGTTGACACCCCACAGCTGAAATCACCCATAAACAAATTTATAGGAGAATCATTAAGAGTGAATGAGTGAATGAGTTATCACTTTGGAGGGATGTTTTAGATAAATGAAAGCACTGCTAGGTCCAAATTTAAAGCAACAAGCCTGATGTCTAAGTAGATCTATTTTGCCAAGAGAATAAACATGACTCAAACATTGATGGTGTGATTCTCTTAAAACAATCATTTGCAAAACTCCAGGGTCCCCAATCAGGTGGTGAAAGCATTATCTTGCAGACCTTCAAGATAATTGCTTCTGCTCTCCACCCTCACACTGGACTGATGAGCAGGGTTTTTCCAGCCTTGACTGAGACTAGAAAAACCACCCAGTCTCTGCCATTTTTATCCCTGTGAAACACACCACAATATTCATTTTCTGACATGTGATCTTAAAAAATTCTAGTCTAAGGAAAAAATAAGATCCAAAAAGAGTAAAGAGATGGAATCAGAGACACCTGGATGTAACTCTCATCTTTATCATGCACTGGCTTTATCTGTTTATTTTTTAAAAATATTTCATTTATTTATTTATTTGACAGGGAGAGACATAGCAAGAGAGGGAGCACAAGCAGGGGCAGTGGGAGAGGGAGAAGCAGGCTTCCCGCTGAGCAGGGAGCCCAATGCGGGGCTCCATCCTAGGTCCCCAGATCATGACCTGAGCCGAAGGCAGATGCCCAGTGACTGAGCCACTCAAGGGCCTCCATGCATTAGCTTTGAGCAAGTTTCTGGCAAGTTACCTACCATTTCTGGGTCTGCTTCTCCATAAATAAAAATAAAGCTCAAAATAGCAACCTCCTCAATTTGCCGTGAGGATTAGATGAAATAATGTAAGTAATCCTCTTTGCCTGGCACCGGAATACAGGAATACAGGAATACAGTTTCACTCTGAGGAAGGGGAAAAGGAACAACAATGTGTGGCCTGGGCATTCTGCCACTGGGGAAGGAATTGGTTTGGGGTATTTCTTTGTTTATTTCTTTCCTAACAACCTAAACTTATTCGTGATACCAGGGAAATTCCATCGGCTGTCAATGCTGCACTTAGATTCTTTCCCTGCAGCCTCCTCAGTTCTTTCCCTGCGGAAGTAGAAGGGTAGGACGGACTAGTCTCAGCAAGGGGCCACACATTTCCAAACACAAGAGTGAGCCAGCACACTATGAAAGACCACATCCCTTCATAGTTGGAAGAAAACTGAGATAACACCAATTTCAGCACTGCATCCTAGGACAAAGGTAATGTTGCTTTCCCAAGACCAATTCACAAAAGTCCAAACCCCCTAGATTTGGCACACAAATTTAAGCAACATTCAGAACTCCCAGGATCTTTCCATGAAGCCCAAGCATGGCTCGTGGACCTCAGATGAATTTCTTCCATAGATAGCAAGAATGAGAAGAGAAATAGAAATTTCCTTGATCAACAAATTTCTCAAAACAATTTATGAAGAAAAAAAAATTTTGCTGGAAAATGTACTGTGTTCTCAGCAACTACTTTTGCTTGGTTAATATTTTCAGATATCCTGGCAGATGAGTAATTCGCTTCCAGGTAAAATCCATCATTTCCACATACAGTACATTTGTTACTGTATCCAGGGCTCTGTGCTGTCTTTTAGTGTACTGCCTTTATTCCACCTAAAAGATATTTCAAACACAATACATTTTGAACACTAGGTAATTTAATAATTGCTTTATGCTGAAAGGATAAACTAAAAAAAGAAAAGTTGTGTGGCAAGGATGGTCATGTAATAACACCCATTCATAGTGTACCATCAATGAACTCATTTTTAATAGAAACACAAAGGGTAATTGCTGTAAATGCATCTGTTCCAGATAATTTTTAAATTTTCAAAGATAATTTTTTTTTCCAAAAAGTAGATGTCTCTCTGATATGAAGTTTTCCGTGGCTATTAAAATTGCATAATTATGAAATAACATGGAAAACAGTATGAAACAGGAATGTGCCAAATTGTGTTTACAGAAGGACTACCAAGATAAAGTGAAAAAAAGTAAGGCCAGAAAAAAATACCCTAAACTTTATTATGTATTATAGAATACATAGCAGGAAGCTATTTTTGTATTATTTTCCATTTGCCCGTTTTCCCATGACATGATTTTGCCACTTCTATAATGAAACGAAGATGTTTTAAAGAATAACCATGTGGGCCAGGGGTACTAAATCTTTCCCTAGATGTGAGGTCAATCTGCAGCTACTAAACAGTGAGCCTGTGCCAGGCCCAGGAGCAAAGACGTAAATGCTATACCGTCTTCATTTTCAGAAAGCTCTTTAGAGAAAATAATCATAATAAAGTTAGCCTCCATTGCAAATAAGAATCTTAGACTCTGAGTAAAGCACAAACCCAGTAAGAGAGAAAACCGGCAAAAATACATGCCTCTTTTTCCTCCATCATGTTTTTCAAGTTTTTGAAAACTAACACCATACAATTTGCAGTCAAGACCAGTGGGTTTTCTGAACATGGACTGTATGACCTACAGAGCAACATAGTCGTGGCCAGCAGGGGAAGATTCAAAGAAGGGTGGAGAACAATAGCTGAGACTCGTGAGTGTTTTTTCTTTCAATATCATTGATATCATCAATATCATCGAGTAGCTGAAGATGCATAAATGCATAAACACCTGACATCACTACCACAGTTCCAAAAGATAATGCGACAGTTGACAATATAGTCATAATATAATTCTTATCTCAGTGGCATATATTTTTTAAATTTCATTTATTTTCTTGCTTTTTGTTCTGTGAGATAGGGAGATAGAGGAGAGTAAGCAAAGTCAATATTATTGAGTATTTTCGGTTTTGGACATACCGAAAAGGTTAAGGGTTTCAATGTTCACATAGGTTGGTGGAGGGACAAAAAATAGTTTGACAATTATCTTATAACTTTTGCAGAGGAATTTTTAAATTCCTTTCTGAAGAGAGGCCTGTGTAATACTAAGGCCATAAGCACATCTGCATAACATAATATAAAATGCATAAGTTCACTCATAAATCAACATATTTACAGTATAATTGTGAGGGAATGGCATACCCAGATGGCAATATGACTCCCTTATTTAAGGACCAAAGCATACTTGTAATGGACAGTGAGCCTGAGGGTAACCTCAAACAAGAAAAAAAAAATCAATATTTAACAATTGTTATCATCTGGCTCATCTGTTATTCCACCTTAAAGTTTTATTTTTCTCTTAGTATTTTCCATATGAGAGTATTTCAAGACCAGGCTGGGGAGAATTTAAAACCATCATGTGGAACATTATCTTTCATGCCTTACTCTTTGCAGGACTGAAAAACATGGAGAAAGTTTGAAATATCTGCTGTATAACAGTACAGTGAGCAAAGTCTGTCCTGTGCTCCTTGGGGAAGAAAATTTAAAGAAAAAGAAAAAGAAAAGGAAAGAAAAAGAAAAACACACGAACAAAAGTGTCAGTGAGTATTTTACCATAGGATAACTATTTACTTGAAAGCTGCAGCTTGTTTTTGTGAAACCCATGGATAATCAACACACAAACTTGCCAAGCCTCATTCTTTTCTCATAATAGTGACACAAGGAAACATCATTGTCTGCTGAGAACATATGTACCCACCACTTCCATTTATATTTGAGAAACAGTTTATCTTTTACTACAGTTCCCCCATTTTAATAAATTGCACATGTGGATTTTTCTCAGTTATTGTCCTATAATTCATTCTGGAAGTCCTCACTCTCTATCCTTGGGTACCCACTGGCAGTGTTCTCTGTCTGGCCTTGTTTACTTCTCCATATGTCATCAACATTAATCATTTTATCATCAATTTTCGGGTGGTCTGACTGCAAGATCTTAACTTCTGCTCCCCCTCCTGGCACCTCATTTACTTTGCAGCTGTAAAATGGAACTGTATGTAGTGTATGAGCCGACACCACATCTAGGAATTGGCATCGTGTAGGAAAACAAAAAAGACCAAAGCCAAGAGAACTTTCCTCCAGGATCTGAGGTTTTTCAGATGACTCTGTCTTCTCATTTCAGATTTTCTATGACTTTATTCAGTTATTTTGAGAACTGGTGTGAAACATAAGACAGTAGATATCTTCTGGATTTATTTCTAGCCTGTTTTGCAGATATGGCAAGATAAATGTGCTATTAAGTTGATTTCCTACAAAATTGTTGGTGATGCACTCAGAGAAGAAATTTTGCATAGAATTCTCTGAGAATGATTCTATATTCTCATTAAACATGTAGTCATTGCTATAGGAAGCTATGGTATAAATTGTTGGAAGAATAAATAATTCGAAAGTCATTTCCACTTACCTTCATCAGCTGTTTTTTGATCTTGCTTGTTTGTTTAAATACAAAAGACTGTAAGGATTTGGCTGGAGTGTCACACAGGGTTCTCAGTCTATCTGCACCTATACTTATGCTCCAACCAGCCACATCCAGATTTCCTATGGAGCATGCATCCATCAAGATGTCCTACTAAATGAGCAAACACAGAAGCAGAAGAATTTTTTTGGCAAATATGTTGAATGCTATATATATATGTTAAACTCAGAGTTTAGTAGGAACATTATTATATTAAATATACACATATATATGTCATAAATTCTTGACATAACACTTATAATGCCCTATAAAACTAGCATTCAGTGAAACACTATTGTTATTACTATATATTATTTTAGGGTCAAAATCAAAGTCCCCTCCTTTTTTTTGGCTCCCAGAGTCCTCAAACCACAGTGACAGTTATCACACAGATATCTCCAGGGTTTGATGTCTCATTCATTTTGTAATCAATGCGCAGTGCCTAACCTAGCTTGCACTTAGAGTTAGTGATCACTTAATATTGAATGACTAAATGGTTAAGTGTGAGAGCCCCCGACTACAGCTTAGAAATGCATGTTTTCTTTGAAAGAAATGTCTTTAGCTATTGGACTCATCACATTGAACTTTTACTTCTATAAAAAACAAAAAACAACAAAGTCCACAGGGGAAAAGAAAACAGTTCAACAGCATACCTTCACTTATTCAAATCATTTATCACCTCTTTTGTTCATAAGACACACTAAATTCTAAACTGTGATTCAGAAAGTTTGTGCATCTTCTCCCAAATGCACATGTTCTAATTGAATGCTTGATCTGTCATATTTTTAGTTATAATTATAAACCTTCTGAGTGGGAAGGATGCCTTTATAGTTAAGATAGACCAATGGCTCCATTTTATAGATGAAGAAACTAAGTCCCAGACACACAGAAGAAATTCTTAAAGAGGCACTCTGCACTTTCCCCTGTGTATCTAATTGTCCCTAGCTCACTTCATGAAGAGACTGATATGTTAATTCCTTATATTTAGACCAATATCTATGTTACAAGGTACTTATTTTAGGTAGACCAACCTTTCAAGTCTAGTGTCTTAAGACTTACTAGAAAGGAAACATGTCCTCACTAATGAATTAGATCACTGTGTAACTTACTAAGAAATGATACACAACAGGTGTACTTGGCAAGAAAAAAAAAAAAATCAGGTAATGAGTAGCTGTCCATAAAAGCTTCCAGGCAGAAGGTAAAAGTAAGCCACCAGTTAGTGAAAAAGCTTCATCAGCTCTCCATGACCTTACTTCATCACATACCTTCCACCATGTATTGCTTCAAAAGAACACATTTTACTCTCAAAGTTTAAATTTAAAGTTAGAGGGGCGCTTGGGTGGCTCAGTCTGTTAGGCGTCAGACTCTTAATTTCAGCTCAGGTCAGACCTCACAGTCCTGAGACTAAGCCCTTCTTTGGGCTCTGTGCTGGGCATGGAAACTGCCCGAGATTCTCTCTTTCTGTCCCTCTGCCCCTCCCAACACTCCCCTCTTTCCCTCCCTCTCTAAAAGAAGAAAAGAATAAGTAAATAAATAAATTTTAAAAATTAGAAAATATTGATAAGGAAATGGTTTCAATATTAGCATCAGAAAAAGTAAATTTTGAATAAATATATTATGTGAAGTAAGAGTGGTTATTTACTTCCGTAAGAGATAAAATGCACAGGGACACCTGGGTGGCTCAGTGGGTTAAGCTTCTGCTTTCAGCTCAGGTCACGGTCTCAGGGTCCTGGAATCCAGCCCCGCATCCAGCTCTCTGCTCAGCAGGGAGCCTGCTTCTCCTTCTCCCTCTGCCTGCCTCTCTGCCTACTTGTGATCTGTCTCTCTCTCTCTGTTTAAAAAAAAAAAGAGAGAGAGAGATAAAATGCATAATGACTATATGGCTGGGAACAACATAGAAGACAAAAAAGAAATATGGAAGGAATGGACACATTAATTCATTATCCAGTGTAGCTTTTAACATGAATCTCAGTCTTTCAAAAATTTTTTAAATTGAGTAAATATAGAGGTTTTTTACAATAAGGTATATCAGACTTTATATAATACCTGTACAATGGCTAAATAGCATTTTCTACATGCACAATAAAAAGTTATTTTGAAAATTTCTCAGAACACAACATAAATCAATTATATATAAGACCATAGGAAAATCTCAATAAAGTCCAAGAGCTAAAAATGTGAAGGGCATTTTCTCCATTATAAAGCAATGAAACTAGGAATGAATAGCAAAATCTTAACCAAAGAGTTACAGAAAAAAAGGGGGCAGACAATTTTGAGGACTTTTAATTTTATTCTCAGAATGTTAGTTAAAGAGAAAGGATTCATGTCTTTATAAAGCCAATGCAGATAGTTAAAAATAACCTGTTGTTAGAAATGTATATAAGGAAAAGAAAAATCTGAGAGCTGAATTTGAAGCAAAGCTTTGGATATAGCAGTAAACTTGATACTGTAGAGAATCACATTACTAGAGTAGAAAACAAACAGGGGCAGTATCCTAGATTTTGCTGGAGAAAGCTAAAAAATAAGGATTAGAGAACAGATAAGAGTCACAGAGGGCAGATGGCAGAGCCGAAGGATCCAGTTTAAGATAGGCTAAAATATTTAGATCCCATCCCCAATGAAAAGTCTATGACAATGAGAGTAGAGTCTCCCTTAAAAAAACAAAACATGTTCTATTTATATTAACACCCAGTTCAAATTAAAGGGCAAAATGCTAAAAACATTACCAAAAAAACTCAGGAATAAAATTGAAATGTTTAACTTCAAAACTATATTTAGGAATATTTAAGATATTTTGAGGATTAAAAAAGAAAGTATGTGTTCAAAAAGGAACATGTTAATTTTTTTAAAAAGATTTTATTTATTTATTTGAGTGAGTGAGCATGAGTAGGGTGAAGGGGAGAAGGAGAAGCAGATGCCCCACTGAGCAGGAAACCCGGTGTGGATCTTCATCCCAGGACTCAAGGATCATGACCTGACCTGAAGGCAGACATTTAACCAAATGAGCCACCCAGGCGGCCCAGGAACATGTTATTTTTACACGAGAATTACTTCTGTATCATTTAAATTCCTACATTCTCATGGGCGAGAGACTAAGTATGTGAGACCTAATCCTTCCAGCTCAGTCACTTCTAGATCTCAGTTTATATACAGATAAGATCATAAGAATTAGCTAGATGATCTTTCATTCCTTTCCAGTGGTCATTGTCAGTAAGTTTGAGAAAAAAAAGCCTAGGTACAAATAGCTACCTGATATGAAACACTTATCTTGACCATGCCATTTTTTCTCTACTAATAGCTAATATTTACTGAGTGCTTATTATATGCTGGATATCATCCTCATAATTTAATCCTTTGAGTTGAATATCAGGTCTATTTTATTTTATTTTATTTTATTTTATTTTAGATAAATAAACTGAGCACAAAGGGGTTAAATAACTTGGCAGAGGTCATACAGCCACAAGGTGTCAGAGTGAAGTCTTTAACTTTTGAAATGCCCCCAGAGGGACCCCACTCTAATCCACTAGGCAACACTACCGCTTTATAGTGTTACTTGTCAGGATTTTAAAACACTGTCCTGCAGAGCGTCGGGGTAGCTCAATTGGTTAAGTGTTTGCCTTCAGCTCAGGTCATGATCTCAAGGTCCTGGAATTGAGCCCCACACCAGGCTCCCTGCTCTGTGGGAAGCTGCCTCTCCCTCTCCCACTCTCCCTGCTTCTGTCCCCTTTCTTGCTGGGTATCTCTGTCAAATAAATGAATAAAATCTTTAAAAAAAGACAACACACACACTATGTTGCTTTTTTTCTATACTGTCATATCCCCAATAGCTCTCTTTGCATAGGACCTTGTGTCTCCTGCATTCCTGGTTTTTCATGGATTTCTTCTAAAACCATTTTTTAAATTTATTTAAATTCAATTAGTTAACACATAGTACAACATTGGTTTCAGATGTAGTATTCAATAATTTATCAGTTGCATATAACACCCTCTAGAATCATTTAAAATCATGTGGATCTGTGAGCTACTTCTGCTTGAGTAGATGGTATGGAGATGTGCACCCATTCCCTGTAATTCTTTTACAGCTTGGCGCTCTTCCATAGAGGCTTGCATTATATTCAGAGAAAGAAAAAAAAAAAAGAGGTCAGTTTCCCAAACTATGCTTTATAGAACACTGAAAAATATAAACTTTAAACTGATATTCCATGTTCAATAAAATATACATAAAATTCTAGAGCATATAATTTTTAACCAATTTCTTTAATAAGAAATTTCCCAAAACTTACTATGCTGTTATGTACTATGCAAGATTTCCTAGGTGTTTCTACCTTTGTTTTATTTAATACCAGAATGATTGGGAAGTGCTTAATTACCCAATTATTTGTTCATTTAATAATGTTATCAAGATCTTCATGAAAATTGCTAACATCATGTTTCAGTGGGAAGCTTTGACTCTTTGGATATAATCTCAGAGAAATAAATGGTCAAAGAAATGGACCTGCCATTCCTGTTTCAGTGTAACAAGAGATGAGCTATATAGAAACATTTAATCTACATCTTCATTTTTGAGAAGAAAGGAGGTGCTGTCTTGGTTCACTGAGTTCAGTCCTATATATTTGTTTCATCCTTTCTGACACAAACTGTTTATAACAATGGAGTCCAGGTGGTATGAATAGGCAATACAGGAAACATGACCTCCATTATGGTTAAACCACTGAAGCATGGGTCAGTCTGACTCAGGTGTGTATGTCGGCTTCTTAATTCCATTTCAAAATTTGCTCTCTCATCAGAGCTAGAAAACAACCTCTGTTCATCTGCAGAAACAGGCAAGGTCCAGGTCCTTCCTTTACATTGGATTGAAATGTTTCTTTCTCTTTTAGAGCACAGAGCTATTTATTATAATACTGGATGTCTAACACCACAGAGCACATCATTCCTGGCTTGTTTGCAACGCTTGAGTAATACTGGTGATCAAACTCCTGAGAGCATTTTGCAGTAGGTCACATCATCACCGACAGATCACAATGGAAAGTGGGAAAAATGGGCTACAGGCTAAAATAAAGTAACTGTACATTTCCTCCAGCTGGATTTTATATAATAAAATGGATATGTATGTGCATATATATATGTGTGTGTGTGTGTGTGTGTGTGTGCACATGCATAGATACATGTATTATTGGTATTATGTCTACATATACATTATATATATGCATATACATATACACATCTATCATATATATTAAGAGAAATGACAGATTGCAATTTTTGAATGCAGTCTAATATATTTTGTTCTTAAGTTCTTGAGTAAGATCCATAGAGAAGAAATTAAATTTAATTAACTTTCGCCACAAGAAAGTGTCTTGAACACTTTCTCTCCTCTTGAATTCCCATAGGAATTCCATTTTGATAAGTAGTGAAAATTATAAGAATATAAGTTATTCACAGTTTCAATACAGGTTTATTTGGTAAAAATGAAAAGACCAGAAGGACCAATGAGTTTTTACTTGTTACTAATTTTAGCAAACTCTAATTTTCCAGTTTTGTGGTTTGTATTATTATAGTTTTTTTACTTTATAACCTATAAAAGTTAGCATTTTTTTTGAGGTTGTTGTTTTGTTTTTGTTTTTGTTTTTGTTTTAATCTATATTCCTTGTACCCACCTCATTGGTTTTAAGTGTTTGATCTCTTGCTCTCCTTTGGAGACTTCTAGAATATCACACTCTGCTGGTTTCCTTGCTGGCTTTTTATGCAACCAAGTTCCAAACACTGCAACCCTTCAGCATTTAGTCCTGGCTGTTCTGTCTGAAAGAATTCAACTGTAGAAATGGCCTTGATTCTTAGCAGCTCCGTCTACAGGAGTTGGAATTTGGTGTTTTCAAGTCTTCATCTAAAGAGACATTGTGTACTTCCATCTTCCCTTTTGAGATCCCCGCACCATCACTAAATGAACAAGCCCAAGAAAGCTGGAAGATGAGAAACCATATGGAACAGAGATTAGCCATCTCAGTGGAGCCATTTTAGATCCACCAACCCTAAACTGATCTGTCTGGAAAAGGATGAGTAAGACCTGGCAAGATCAGCAGAGCCTCAGCCAGATATGCAGAATTACCCACCAGAACCCGGCACAATCTGACAAACTCTGGAATGTGAGCTCAACCCTTGCTAGTTGTTTTAACCAGGTTTCCCTGCAAAGGTAGGTCAGTTGCTTTCTTTGTCTTGTTCTCTGATGTTTTCAAAACATATAGTGACTAGACTGGCACATTGAAGGAGTTTGTGAATAGTTGTTGAACAAGTAAATACATGATTAGAGGAATAAGTGTTTATAAGTAAACTTTCCAAAAGTACATAGATAAAAATGATATTTGTTCCAATTTTATTAGTGATAATTTTTATGCTCCCTAGAATTATGTAATCACCTTTATGTATATTTTTAAAGCATATTTCCTTTTTTTTTGGTTTTGGGTTATTTTTCTACCATTACTACATACTTTCCTTGTTTTAGCATGTATCTACCATTTTTAAATTGTGGATGTCCATTATATGTAAATAGCTCACTATACATTTACATATACATATTTACATTATATGTAAATAGCTCACATTAAGTCCTTTCACTTAAAAGAAATTCAATCACAATAAACATCCACCTTTATATATTTATTTTCATTGCTTTATCCCACTAAATACATAACAATCATAATATGCTACTAAAGTAAAAATAAAAATTGAAATCAGGAGAGAGAGAGAGAGACAGAGAGATGCATTCAACTAGAAAAAAATATGTTCGCCATGGTCTCAGAAACTTATAAGTTGCTAGAGTTACTCTGTAAATTTGAAGCTGAACTTCTTGGTGACCCAAATAATAAAAAAAGATGATTCTTATTTATCATCAAGAGAAAGAAGATTAGTTCCATTTTCCTTGCTGAGAATTTGTTTTGGCTTTAGAGCTTCAGCCTCTAGTAATTCTTATGATATAGAAGGAATCTTATAGCAACTAATGTAGAGTATTAAGGACATATTTACTAGTTCATTAAGTGCCTGCTGCATGATGCCCAATTAAGATATTTCATTTAGATTAATTGGAAAACTCTCTTGACTGAGCTCTCTTACATCGAGCTCCTTGTTACATGGGTTCCAAGCAGGCTGCACCTTTCCTCACTCTGCACAATCAAGTACCACTCCTTATACATTTCCCCATCTTCAAATTATTATTATAGTTCTATCTTCACTAAAATTTTCTCCTTTTTTCTCTCTATTCTTCTATATGTTTATCCTTTCATAATATTTTACCACTGTCTTGGGGGGATCAGGAGTTTCAAGAGATGAAGAGTTGTATTCCTGTACAGGTTCTAGCTAAACTTCTGCCACAGTGTCTGCCAGGCATAAAGATGAAAAATGTCTACCTTCCTTGCAGACTCCAGGGACTGTATTTCCTCACCGTTTTAACCCTTGTGTTGGGTGTTTTAGCTTCTTATTGTAGAGTAGATGCTCATTTGAGTTATGTAAGGAAAACTCTCCTAGGTTGCTCTTTGATGTCCCTGTCCTTGTAATGTTGTTTCCTCTGCCTGAAATGCCTTTTAATGCTGGTTAACTGGCAAATTCCTGTACATAAATCAAAACTCAGCTGATATATCACCTCCTTGTAAGTCTTCTTGTTTACCCCAGATAGAATTAGCCACTCCATTCTTCTCACTCCATCAGTGCCTTCCACATCCTTACAGCAGCAAACTTAGCACAGCATACCACAACATACCCGTATGCATGCTTACAAGTCTTACTGACACTGAATCCCTGAGGAGATAGAGAATGTCTTACTCGTTTTTGTACCTTCCTACATATAGCACAGTTCCTGGTAATAGCTGGCTTTTAATAAATGCTCATTTTTAATGTAATTGTATGCATTTCATTTTATGTCTCTGGACCTCAATGTATTATTTCCAAACAGAATTGCTTAGTTTTTAATTTTATTTATTTTTTGTCAGTGTTCCAAAATTCATTGTTTATGCACCACACCCACTGTTCCATGCAATACGTGCCCTTCATAATACCCACCACCAGACTCACCCTTTTAAGCTTTTCTATCTCTGCCATTCTAGCTGTGGACCTTGGGCAAACTATCCAAATTTTCTGTGCTTTATTCCTTTATCCTACAAAATGGGAAGACTAATAATATCTACCTTATAAGGTCATGTTTTAAAAAATGAGTTGAATTACAGATGATACTTAGCACAGTAGCTGACATGTACTCATGTGAATGATACCATCATCATCAACATTTCCTGCCATGCTTCTGTGCACATTAAGCAGTATATGCATCTCTATATTAGCACTGATGATGCTGTGCTGTCTGTTAATGATTCTGTTACTCTCACTGAACAACTAAGAGCCTCAAAGTCAAGGATTTTTCTTGTCCATATGTATTACCCCAGCCCCAAGGTTAGCGATTAAATATGTTTCCCAATTAATGTTTGTTGAAAAATCTGATCGAGTAAATCAAAAATATACATATTAAGGCATTAAAGACTTAGAGATGGAAAGGACATTTGGCCCCTTTCCTAATTTCTTAAAGAGTGCGTATATGATGAATGCTGTCTCTTTGGACTGGTATCTGTCATCTCTACTCATTGGATGTAGTGTAAGACCAAAGTCATCATGACTTAGAAAATATGTAGTTTACCTAAGGGACTCTTCTCCAAACCACCCACACTCAAAATATTATTATATATTATATTTATGTTATATAAACTATATTAACTTTTCCATGTCAGAGCCCCTGTTTCTGCTACTTTTCAGCATCACAAGTTTTTTCACCCACTGAAGTTGACTTATGGGTCCCACTTTTCTTATAAAGAAGATGAATTAGGGAGATAGTTTCATGATGGCATCATCCTTGCAACCTCAGCCCCATATTCCACTTATCTCATTTCCATGATTTTGGAGAAAGGTGATGCAATTTGGCCTAATACTTGGCAGTCAATCTGCTTCCCACTCCTATGTGACAGGTGGCTCCTAGACAGGTAGGCTGGTAGGGCCGGGCTTCCTTTCATGCTGTCAAGGAGCAGCAGCATCCTGCCGGTTGATAGCCACGGCCTGGCCATCATGTTGAAAGTCTCTCTTTCTTTTAATTCCCCTAGTCACGAATCTTTCAGGCATTTGCTCCTGTTGTGAGCAAGGCTGTTGCAGTTGGCAAAGCTCTACTGTGGTCTGCTTATCCGAATGAAATGTATTTCCATCTGTGTGGGCATCTGCCTCCATTCTGCCATCTGACTTGTCTTAGCCCAGACACCCCAGACTTCCCTTAGGGAAGGCAGGAAAGCAGCCCAGAATTAACCCCAGGCTTATACTGTAGCTGATTCTACACTTGTCTTCCAATCTAATGCTTCTCAAATTTTAATGTGTTTATAAATTGCCTGGGATTCTTTTAAAATGCAGATTCTAATTCATTAGTTCAGACATTGGCCTGAGACTCTGCATTTGTAAAAAGTTCCCAGGCAGTGCTGTTGCTGCTAGTCTGAGAAGAACAATTTGAGGAGCCAAACTTTAATCAGCCTCATTCAGAGGCTAGTTTATCTCCTACCTCTGGGCTCCCATGACACCTTAGCTGTGGTTTCCTCAGTGTACTTAGGAGTTTTCCTGACCTTCCAATTAGCAATACACTTGCCACCTGAAAGTGGGCTAACTCACTGCCCTAACCATCAGTGCCTCAAGTACTAAAAAATATACATTGAGCTAAATGGATGAAAAGGAACAAAACAAAACTCAATGCACTTTACTCAGTAGTTAGTCAATCAATAGATTGATCAACAGATCAAACCTTATCCCTGTTTTATTTCATTCCTGATTTAATATTTTGTGCTTGTCAGAGTTTCTAGTAAGGAAAGCAAAAGGAAGGAAGATGGTTAATTCCCTTAAATCCAATACATTTCAACTTAACAAACCAATTATTGAACTAGAGGCTTTCCATGGAGATACCAAGAGAAACAGGCACAACCTTTCTCTCTAGGGCTTTATAAGGCCACAGAATGCATGAATGCCAGTGTGAGTACAAGAGTGGGTAAAAAAGATGTTCACAGACTATACCACAAAATGAAGTATGCTGAATGCTACTAGATATACAAGAGGGGAAAGGACTTTAGGGTCTTCCTACTGTAAGTGTTGTCCATATACAAGGAGTATCAATATCACTAGGGATCTTGTTAGGAATAGCAATTCTTAGACCTTACCCGAGAACCACCCAGCCACGGTCTGGGAGGAGACCAACAGTCTTTGACAAAACCCACCAAGTGGCTATGATATACAGAATAGTTTGAGAACCACTGATACAGAAAATACTAAGTACAATCTATAGCCAGTGAAACAGAAGTGAACAAAATTACATACTGCTATGTAATAGAAATAAATATGACCCACGTATGTGATTTTAAATTTACTGGTACTGTACTAAAACATTTTGAGAGGGACACCTGGATGGCTCAGTTAATTAAGCATCTGACTCTTGGTTTCTGCTCATGTCCTGATCTCATGAGTCATGGGATTGAGACCCATGTTGGGTTCTGTGCTCAACGCGGAGTCTGCTTAAAGATTCTCTACCTCTTCCCCTCCCCAATAAAAAAAATAAATATACAAAGAAACATTTTAAGAGAAACAAAGTATAATTAATGTTAATGATATATTTTATTTAGTCTAATATATCTAAATTATTATCAACATGTGATCATATAAATTATTAATGAGAAATTCTGCATTCATACTTTTTGAAATCTAATGTGTGCTTTGCATTTACAGAACATCTGAACTCAGACTAATAACTTTTTAAATGCTTGAGAGCTCTACATGGAACTACATGGTAGCTTATCATATTAGACAGTGCAGCTATAGATGTTATTATTTCAAGCACCAGAATTCATCTAGGATCTTAATCAGAATCTTCATTTTAACAAAATCTTCAGGTAATTTGTATGCACTTTTGCAACTTGATAAATCCTGCCTTTGAATGGATTGAAGTCCACATTATAGAAAAACATTTCTCTTATTATATGGCAAAGATCTTCTGAACTAAATACAGTAGTACTTACTTCCCTTTACTTTGTGCCTCTCACACTTCCTAGCCTTCTTCTGTGTCCTTTCAATCCTGAGCTATGGGATCATGCTGACATCTAGGAGTTGGCAACACTGAAGAGGAAAGACCAACATTTCGGCTGGTCAGTCACAGACTGAGGAATCGCTTAGAGTCCAAAAATAGCTGAATTCCCATAGTTAGAAAACTGAAATCCCCCCTCACCTTTTCTCTACCAATTTTCCCAGGATTACATGAAAACAAACTATTATATTCAACATTAGCTATTTTGAACAGAAAAATTCATAATGTAGAAGTTCCTGAGATAATATAGATGGTCTTGGATAGAAAAGAAAATGGCAGAGTTCTGAAAAGGTCAATGAAAAAAGAAATCAGTCATGGAGCAGCTCATGGGGAAGATAGATCATAAGTAAAAATGAGTTTATTAATCAGGTAAGTGAAAGATGCTATCCCAGCACCTGGACTTTAGGAGAAAGAAAAAAAAAATACTGCCAAGTCCCAAAGTGTGTTGACCAAGATGTGATGGCATAAAGGGAGAAGACAAGAAACTATAGTCAATACATTCCTTCTCTACCATGAGTCAGAATAGTGGGATATGTACTGTTTCTGAGTATTTGGGTGGGGTGGGGGCTTTTGCCAAAGAGCTCAATGGAAATCTTAACCCCTTGGGGTATAGTTCTAAGACAATGAGCTGGAGTATCTGAATGATCCTATTTGCGGTAGGGAATGAGGCAGTAAAGGGAAAAGGGACTATTCCTCAGGCATGGGTCACAAAAGAAAGGTGTTTTAGGACTCATTCATAAAAACATATTTTACCTCTACTTTTTATGCCCAAACCAGGTTCTTTGGGAAATGCTAACAGACTGTCCTAGAAGTGTGCTTCTCAGAATTTGGATGTACATAAACCTAGCAGTAAAGGGCTCAGCACAGACAAAAGTTCAGCTACAGATGCATCTTTGTGAATAGCCCAGCTAAGAACAGACATATGGGGGAATTAGTAAATGCAAGTGTTTGCTTTTTACAGTTTATTCCAAGTACAGGTAACAAAAATCCTTTTAAAACCCCCTTAGCACTTTTTTTAAGTCACCCCAGACTTACATTAAAAAAGTTTTTTGTTGTTATTCCAGGCAATGCCTTCTTAGGAAACAAATGATTTCTGTTATTACTGTTTAACACATTCCCAAGGCTCTAGCTCTCATTTATGCTGCAGAAGTCACATTGAATTATTTCTCCTTTTTCTCCCTTAAAGGGCCCAAAGTTATATACAACTAAATCATATAGAACAGAGCTTCCCATAAGTGCTGGCCATGCTGAAAAAAAAAAAAAAATAAGTGATGAGAGATCAAAAACACAAAACCATTTCAATTACATCCATTGAGACCCATTTTGGCCTAGGACAGGCAGGCGTATTTATTGGCCATGTAAAAGTTGCCATGTTTAGGATGCAGCCCATGATTCCTCATGCACCTTATCTCACCAAGAGTTTCTGTGAGCAAAATGGATAAAAGCATCTATGAGAGATCTACTTGCCAAATGCCTGTGAGGTGTGGAGGCTGGAGTTTACTTAGGCTGTAAACCCATGGCCCAGGGAGAATCTAGGACACCAGCTGAGATGAGCACCCAGCAGTCTTTCTTTATAAGGACAGTCTTCACTATTACTTCCCTCTGGTCCAGGCTGTTAGACATTTGTGGCCAGCTCCCCCATGCCTCACACTCTTGCTGTGCCCATGGACACAGGCTTCAAACACCAGCTGCCACTTTAGACCCTGACACAGAATGTCACTTCCAGACGCCGACACACATATATACATAATAATTCACACAGGTCTTGACTACTTGAGGGGCTGCAAGCTTGGCTCCCTACCTTTGGTGCAAGTGTGGGTTTGGCATTCTTTCAATTCCCCAACCCTCAGATAGATCTGGGTTTTCTTCTGCACGCTTTAGCCTGAGCTATCTTTTCTGAACCCTGCACTTCTTTTTATTATTAAGAGAATGTATTTATGCTGTAAAAAGTGGCAAATAGCTCTTCCTACAGATGAGGAGAAAATTACAGAATCCTAGAACTCAGCAGTCAAATGTGAGAAGCCTCATAAACTCCTAACCCATTTGGCAGATAAATGAAACCCCTCTACAACTTGTTGGAGGAATCAGTATAAATCACTATGTGCAGCAGTACATTTTTCTCAAAGGACTTGGCTTTTGAATAAGCGGGGAAATGTGATCTCTAAATGGCCAAAATCATTGCATGGGGAAAGATCTGCCCCTGGAGTGATGGGGAACAATACCAAGGGGAGATTTTTTCAGGCTGTAACCCTCTCTCCTATTTCTACAACATTCCCCAGGGCTGAGGTTGGGGGCAAATGTCTTCAAAGATGACAGACTGAAACGAAACTTTTTGTGCGCTCTCCCTGTTGCAGGAAGAATGAATCACACCCTTGGAATGTGTTGTGAATTTGTTAGGTCCAACTTTATGAGATTAGTACAAGGAGATGACGGCGGGTGCCATAAACCACAATGGTAGCATGGAGAAGACTGAGACTGTGGGCCCACTTGGAGTCAGAGGGCAAGTACCTGTCAGCTGACTATGAGCTAATCTCACACACCTCTGTGTGTGAGCCTCAATTTACTCATCCATAGAATGGATACATAACCCAGCTTCAGGACAATAGTTTTGGAATTCAGTGGATAGTACCTAACAACTGCAAAGCAGAAGACAAGTAATAGGCATGGCTACAAGCAGATGGGACTATTCTTTGGTATCAGTGGTGGTTAGTGTCAATCTCATCTCCCAGGACAAAATACTGAGACCCAAGCATCAGGGAATAAACTTGTCATTCTCAGAAAGCATCTCCTTGCTTGGCAAGGATGCAGATCATGAGCTCAGAGGGCCCTGCTTGATTCTTTGATCACCATCTGTAACATCCTATGGCCCAAACCGGTCATTGCCCTGATATGCACAACTGACCAAAGGAGGAGCTCAGAGGGAAATGGAGAGAAAGCAGTCCAACTTTGGGTCAATGATACAAAGTGACCAACCAAAAGGGACAGTGGAAGCATTTCCTTACTGGAGGGTGCATTCATGAAAGATGATACATGTGCACTGAGGTAAGAGGTACAAACAGGTTTTAAAGGCAGATTCTTATATGTGGGATATAAGAAACAGCACAGAAGATCATAGGGAAAAAGAGGGGAAACTGAATAGGAGGTCATCAGAGAGGGAGAAAAATCATGAGAGACTCTAACTCTAAGAAACAAACTGAAAGAAGACAACTTTTGCATTAGGCATTTTATGTACATTTTTATGCTTAATCCTTATTACAACTTGGAAAGGAGAGTATTATTGCTTCCATTTTACGGAACAGGAAGTGAAGATGGTAAGCCATTGGACCAAGTGGAGAGCAGAAAGAGGATTCCAACATAGGTCTCAGAGACTTGGGTTGTCCTAGCAACACTCATCCTTGATACGAACACCACTGTCATTCTCACCATATAAGGCACAGAGAAATGATCACCAAGCAGAATATAAATAGCACTTTATGAGAGCAAGAATCAGAGAGATTAAGTCTTTCTTGATTCAGAGACATCTTTATAGAAATGATGGTGGTTGCACAAGACCTTGAAGACAGCAGACAACTGACTGGCTAGATAATTATTCATCAAGATTAGGACTATCATCGATTCAGGACTTGAGGAATTACTCAGAACCAGTGAGGCTGGAGTATTGTCCAATGATTGTTCTAAAAGGATATTTCAGGCCTGCCTTTCCACAGAGCAAATTCTCTCTACAGGAAAGGGGGATAGTTGGCTCCTCAGCCAGCACCCAGCTGGAAGAACCTGGGCATCTGACAAGAGATGGCCTGGGAGCTAGGTGTCAGCCTGGCCTCCAGAAAAGCGACACAAACCTCCCTCAATTCCACCAAAGGGCTCACAGATGGATGGGGCTACAGAAGGCTGGCAGCCACTGCCTCTTATCCCTCTAGTTCACAGAACATGAAGTTGTCAGCATCATCACAGTGGGGTCTCTGTGGTCAGAGAAGGTCCTTTGTAGAAAGTCGATCATTTTGCTTGCAGAAATTTTATGTCTAATGGCCGTGCTGTTGTTTAATGAGAACCATGCTGTAATACATATGCATTAGCTCCATTAAATCATGTCCAAAGGTGGAGGAAGCCCTATATATGTGACTGTTAGTTTTGTTCCTCCACACAATAAGGCCACCGCACAATGCATTGTAAAAGCACTGAAATATGTGCTTCATTTTTTAACTTCTTCCCACACAACATGTTTGCTTCTTTAAGTGTTTCTAAAGATTTTAGAATAGTTATAGATCATTCTGTTATTTCTGTCAAATCTCAATTGTTCACCATGACTGTGATTGTGTGTCACAGAATACATTAAAATCCTCAAATTAACCCAACCCAACTTTGAAAATTCAATCTAGTTTAGAAATAGTATTTTTAAAACTAAGTGCTTTTAATTCATCTCCTTTTTCCTTTTTTTTCCTTTTCTTTATTAATTTAATTCATAAAGTTGACACAAATTAGGTCTGGGAAGTACAGGAGAGGTGAGGCATAATACTGTAATGGAGAAGTTTGAAAAACTTGACAGACTGATCTTGGGCACATTAATTAAACTCCCTGGGTGGAGGTCTCTCCACCTGTCAAATGTGAATAATATAATAGTATACCTATGCCTTATTCCAAGGATTTTCAAAGGAATAAAACAAATAGTGCTTCTGAACATGTACTTCTTAAACTATGAAGGATCACGGGATTGCAAAACATTATACATATGAGAAAAACACACAAATTGTAAAGATAATGTGCTGATGCAAAAAAAAAAAAAAGAGACCAGATATTGAAAAGACAACAAAAAGTCAGGACTGTCATAAAATGTGGGAGAGGAGCCATGTGTATTTATCTCTTCTTTCTACAATATAAACTGTAATTAAGTAATAGCAAAAGAATTAAACAGGGCATTCCAACAAAGCCAAAGGGAACTAGAGAATGTTGATGGTATAAAAGAGATTTGGCAAACTTTTTGGAACTTGGAAATCCAGGGGAAGATTGGTACCAAAGTTAACAGAGGTAAAAGTGGTAAGTGAAGTGCCTACAGAAAGGAACACCACTGAGAATGAACAACCCCACCTGTGGTCCTGAGAAAGATACAGGACTTGGAAGATCCGGGCCACAGTTTAAGAAGCACATGTTCATGTGAACACAGCAGAATTACCTGAAAATCTACAAAATAAACACTGAAGCTGCCACCTATCCCACACCAAATGTGAAGACAATATTCTTCACTAGGAGAAGAAAATGGCTCAATAACACTGGTAATTTCTCAATAAAAATTCTCCTCTGTCCCAAATCACTTTACAATGGAGCCACAAATTCCACAAATCATGTGCCTGCACAAAGAGCATTGAGTGAGCACATTTGTGTCTTCATTTTAAAAGGAAAATGGGCAGCCAAAGGGCATCAACAATTGAATTAAGTTTCAACACACACACACACACACACACACACACACACACACCTCCACACAACAGAAAAACAGAAACTGGAAAGAAACAAGGAAAATGAAATGAGTGTGAATTACATTAGTAAAAATAAAACAAATTTAAAATAAAAATTATTGTTGGGGCACCTGGGTGGCTCAGTGGGTTAAGCCTCTGCCTTCGGCTCAGGTCATGATCTCAGGGTCCTGGGATCGAGTCCCACATCAGGCTCTCTGCTCAGCGGGGAGCCTGCTTCTCCCCCACTCTCTCTGCCTGCCTCTCTGCCTACTTGTGATCTCTCTATCTGTCAAATAAATAAACAAAATCTTTAAAAAAATAAAAATTATTGTAGATACAATATCAAAATCCAAGAAGCATAGAGAACTCTCATGAAATTGAACAAAAGCCAACCATTATCAAGGTATATCATTCAAGTTCACAAAATACACAGACAAGGAAAGAATCTTGAAAACAGCAAGGGGAAAAAAGTCCTTAACCTACAAGGGAAGAGAGATCAGATTCATCGCAGATCTGTCCATGGAAACTTGACAGGCCAGAAGAGAGTGGTAGGATATATTCAGTGTCCTGAATGGGAAAAATACACAACCAAGAATTTTTTATCCATCAAAGCTGTCATTCAAAATAGGAGAGATAAAGAATTTCCCAGATGAAAAAAACTAAAAGAGTTCATGACCACTAAATCAGCCCTATAACAAGTATTAAGGGGGAATCTCTGAGTGTGAAAAAAAAAAAAAAGACCTCAAGCAAAAAGGTTAGAAAAAATCAGAAAGCATCACCAGAAACAACAACTCTACAGATAATACACTGACACTAAATTCAATAATCACCCTGAATGTAAATGGATTAAATACTCCAATCAAAAGACATAGGCTAACAGAATAGCTTATTTAAAAAAAAAAAAAAAAAGGTCCATCTGTATGCTACCTATAAGTGAATCATTTTAGACTTAAGGACAACTGCAGATTGTAACTGAGGAGATGGAGAGCCTTCTATCACACAAAAGGATGTGAAAAGAAAGCCAGAGTAGCCATACTTGTATCCAAAAAGCTAGATTTTAAAACAAAGACTGTAGCAAGAGAGGAAGAAGGACATGATATCATAATTAAGGGGTCTACACATCAAGAAGATCTAACAATTATAAATATTTATGCCCCTAACTTGGGAGCACCCAAATATGTAAATCAGTAGTAATAAACATAAAGACATACTGATAGCAATACAATAATAGTAAGGGGCTTTAACACCCCTATTACAGCAACAGACAGATGATCTAAGCAGAAAATCAGTAAGGAAACAATGGCATTGAATGAAACACTGGACCAGATGGACTTAATAGATATATTCAAAGCATTTCATTCTGAAAAAGCAGAATACACATTCTTTTTGAGTGCATCTGCCACATTCCCCAGAATAGATCATATACTGGGTCACAAATCAGACCTCAACAAAGTACAAAAAGATTGAATCATACCATGCATATTTTTGGACTACAAGACCATGAAACTTGAAGTCAACCACAAGAAAATATTTGGAAAGATGTCAAATACATGGAGGTCAAAAAACACGAATGGGTTAACCAGGAAATTAAAGAAGAACTTTTAAAAAATACATGGAAGCAAATGAAAACACGACACTCCAAAACCTTTGGGATGGAACAAAGGCAGTTCTAAGAGGGAAGTATATTGCAGCACAGACTACCTCAAGAGGAAGAAAGTCTCAAATACACAACCTAGCCTTACATCTAAAGGAGCAGGAAAAAGAACAGCAAATAAAGCCTAAATCCAACAGGGGAAGGGAAATAATAAAGATTAGAGCAGAAATCAGTGATATAGAATTAAAAACTGGTAGAAGAGATCAATAAAATGAGGAGCTGGTTCTTTGAAAGTATTAACAAAGTTGATAAACTCCTAGCCAGACTTATCAAAATAATAATAATAATGATGATGATAATAGAGAGACAGAAAGGACCCAAATAAATGAAATCATGAATGAAAGAGGTGAGATCACAACATTATAGAAACACAAACAATTATAAGAGAATATTATAAGCAATTATATGCCAACAAATTAGGCAAACTGGAAAAAACGAGTAAATTCCTAAGAACATACAAACTACAAAAACTGAAACAGGAAGAAATAGAAAATCTGGACAGACGCATAATCAGCAAATAAATTGAAGCAATAATCAAAAACCTTCCAACAAACAAGAGTCCATGGCCGGATAGCTTCCCAGGGAAATTCTACCAAACATTTAAAGAAGAATTAATACCTATTCTTCTGAAACTATTCCAAAAAATAGATGTTGAAGGAAACCTTCCAAACTCATTCTATGAGGACAGTATTACCATGATCCCAAAACCAAAGATCCCACTAAAAAGGAGAATTACAGACCAATATCCTTGATGAACATGAATGCAAAATTTATCAGCAAGATACCAGCTAATCTGATTCAATAGTACTTTAAAAGGATTATTCACCACAATCAAGTGAGATTTATTCTTGGGTTTTAAGGGTGGTTCAACACCCAGAAATCAATCAACATGATACACCACATTAATAAAAGAAAGGATAATAAAAATATTATCTTCTCAATAGATGCAGAAAAAGAATTTGACAAAATCCAGCATCTTTTCTTGATAAAAATACTCAACAAAATAGTGATAGATGGAGCATACCTCAACATCACAAAGGCCATGTATGAAAGACCCACAGCTAATATTACCCTCAATAGGGAAAAAGTGAGAGCTTTTCCCCTACAGTCAGGAACAAAACAGGGATGTCCACTCTCACCATTACTATTTAATAAAGTACTGGAGGTTTTAGCCTCAGCTATCAGACAAGAAAAACAAATAAAATGCATCCAAATCATCAAGGAAGAAGTCAAACTTTCACTATTTGCAGATGACATGATACTCTATGTAGAAAACCTGGGGAGGAGTCAAGATGGCGGAGAAGTAGCAGGCTGAGATGACATCAGACAGCAGGAGATCAGCTAGATAGCCTATCAAACCATTCCGAACACCTATGAATCCAATAGGAGATCAAAGAGAAGAAAAACAACAATTCTAGAAACAGAAAATCGACCACTTTCTAAAAGGTAGGACCAGCGGAGAAGTGAATCCAACGCGACGGGAAGATAGACCCCAGGGGGAGGGGCCGAATCCCGGCAAGCGACAGAGCACAAAATCAGGACTTTTAAAAGTCTGCTCCACGGAGGGACATTGCTCCAGAGGCTAAACTGGGATGAAGACCTCACGGGGACAACGTGGACTCAGGTCCCGCGAGGTCACAGAAGGATCGGGGGTGTCTGAATGTCGCAGAGCTCATAGGTATTAGAGCAGGGAAGCCGGCTGCGGAGACAGAGCCGAGGTTTCCTAGTGGTCTGTGACACGGACCGGTGCTCTGTGCGAGGGGTCCCCACAAGATCCGGGGAGACTTGACCCGGGAGAGCTCAGGGATCTACGGGGTTCGGAGAATCCAGGTGGGACTCTGCCAGAGACAGAGATGCTTGGTCACAGGCTGGGTGAGCTCGGAGAGCTCCCAGAAGCCAGTGAGACGGGACTGCTTACACACGATTTCCTCTGAGCGCGGTCTCCGGGCGTGCGCGCTCTCCGGGCGCAAACAGGGGCTGGGGAGACCCGAGGGATTAAACGCTTTTCTATGAAGGCGCACTGAAGACTGGGGCCCCTAGCTCTCGGCTCCTCTGAACCGGAGATTGGGAGGCCGCCATTGTCATTCCCGTCTTCCGGAACTCTACGGAAAGCGTTCAGGGAGCAAAAGCTCCCAAAAGCGAACCTGAGAGGATTACTTAGCCCGGCCCCTGGTAAGGGCGGTGCAGTTCCGCCTGGGGCAGAGACACTTGAGAATCACTACAACAGGCCCCTCCCCCAGAAGATCAAAGAAATCCAGCCAAGACCAAGTTCACTTAACAAGGAGAACAGCGGATTCTTATCTGGACAAAATGACAAGCAGGAAAAACTCACCACAAAAAAAAAAAAAAAAGAGCAGGAGACAGGACCGAAGGCTAGGGACCTAATCAATACAGACATTGGTAATATGTCAGATCTGGAATTCAGGATGACGATTCTCAAGGTTCTAGCCGGGCTCGAAAAAGGCATGGAAGATATTAGAGAAACCCTGTCAGGAGAAATAAAAGCCCTTTCTGGAGAAATAAAAGAACTAAAGTCTAATCAAGTTGAAATAAAAAAAGCTATTAATGAGGTGCAATCAAAAATGGAGGCTCTTACTGCTAGGATAAATGAGGCAGAAGAAAGAATTAGTGATATAGAAGACCAAATGACAGAGAATAAAGAAGCTGAGCAAAAGAGAGACAAACAACTACTGGACCACGAGGGGAGAATTCAAGAGATAAGTGATGCCATAAGATGAAACAACATTAGAATAATTGGGATTCCAGAAGAAGAATAAAGAGAAATAGGAGCAGAAGGTATACTGGAGAGGATTATTGTAGAGAATTTACCTAATATAGCAAGGGGAACAAGCATCAAAATCCAGGAGGTGCGGAGAACACCCCTCAAAATCAATAGGAATCGGCTCACACCCCACTATCTAATAGTAAAATTTACAAGTATTAGCGACAAAGAGAAAATCCTGAAAGCAGCACGGGACAAGAAGTCTGTAACATACAATGGTAAAAATATTAGACTGGCAGCAGACTTATCCACAGAGACCTGGCAGGCCAGAAAGAACTGGCATGATATATTCAGAGCACTAAATGAGAAAAACATGCAGCCAAGAATACTTTATCCAGCTAGGTTATCATTGAAAATAGAAGGAGAGATAAAAAGCTTCCAGGACAAACAAAAACTGAAAGAGTTTGTAAACACCAAACCAGCTCTACAGGAAATATTGAAAGGGGTCCTCTAAGCAAAGAGAGACCCTAAAAGTATTACCAGAAAGGAACAGAGACATTATACAGTAACAATCACCATACAGGCAATACAATGGCACTAAATTCATATCTCTCAATAGTTACCCTGAATGTAAATGAGCTAAATGCCCCAATCAAAAGATACAGGGTTTCCGAATGGATAAAAAAACAAAACCCATCAATATGCTGCCTACAAGAAATTCATTTTAGACCTGAAGACACCTCCAGATTGAAAGTGAGGGGGTGGAAAACAATTTACCATGCTAATGGACATCAGAAGAAAGCTGCTCCCATGTTAGGGGCATAGATATTTAAAATTGTTAGATCTTCTTGTTGGACAGACCCTTTGAGTATGATGTAGTGTCCTTCCTCATCTCTTATTATAGTCTTTGGCTTAAAATCTAATTGATCTGATATAAGGATTGCCACCGCAGCCAACTATATAAACCAATTAATAACAAAATCAAAGAAACACATTGACAAGAATACAATAATAGTTGGAGACTTTAACACACCCCTCACTGAAATGGACAGATCATCCAAGCAAAAGATCAACAAGGAAATAAAGGTCTTAAATGACACACTGGACGAGATGGACATCACAGATATATTCAGAACACTCTACCCCAAAAGCAACAGAATACACATTCTTCTCTAGTGCCCATGGAACATTCTCCAGAATAGATCACATCCTGGGTCATAAATCAGGTCTCAACCGGTATCAAAAGATTGGGATCATTCCCTGCCTATTTTCAGACCACAATGCTCTGAAGCTAGAACTCAATCACAAGAAGAAATTTGGAAAGAGCCCAAATACATGGAGACTCAACAGAATCCTTCTAAAGAATGAATGGGTCAACCAGGAAATTAAAGAAGAATTGAAAAAAACCATGGAAACAAATGATAATGAAAACACAACGGTCCAAAATCTGTGGGACACAGCAAAGGCAGTCCTGAGAGGAAAATATATAGCGATACAAGCCTATCTCAAGAAACAGGAAAGGTCTCAAATACACAACCTAACCCTACACCTCAAGGAACTCGAGAGAGAACAACAAAGAAAGCCTAAACCCAGCAGGAGAAGAGAAATAATAAAGATCAAAGCAGAAATCAATGAAATAGAAACCAAGAAAACAATAGAACAAATCAATGAAACTAGGAGCTGGTTCTTTGAAAGAATTAATAAGATTGATAAACCCCTGGCCAGACTTATCCAAAAGAAAAGAGAAAGGACCCAAATAAATAAAATCATGAATGAAAGAGGAGAGATCACAACCAACACCAAAGAAATACAAACCATCATAAGAACATATTATGAGCAACTCTATGCCAACAAATTTGACAATCTGGAAGAAATGGATGCTTTCCTAGAGACATATAAACTGCCAAAACTGAACCAGGAAGAAATAGAAAACCTGAATAGGCCCATAACCAGTAAGGAGATTGAAACAGTCATCAAAAATCTCCCAACAAACAAAAGCCCAGGGCCAGATGGCTTCCCAGGGGAATTCTACCAAACATTTCAAGAAGAATTAATTCCTATTCTCCTGAAACTGTTCCAAAAAATAGAAATGGAAGGAAAACTTCCAAACTCATTTTATGAGGCCAGCATCACCTTGATCCCCAAACCAGACAAGGATCCCATCAAAAAAGTGAATTACAGACCAATAACCTTGATGAACACAGAGGCGAACATTCTCACCAAAATACTAGCCAATAGGATCCAACAGTATATTAAAAGGATTATTCACCAGGACCAAGTGGGATTTATTCCAGGGCAGCAGGGTTGGTTCAACATCCGCAAATCAATCAATGTGATACAGTACATTAACAAAAGAAAGAACAAGAACCATATGATACTCTCAATAGATGCTGAAAAAGCATTTGACAAAGTGCAACATCCCTTCCTAATCAAAACTCTTCAAAGTGTAGAGGTAGAAGGCACATACCTCAATATTATCAAAGCCATCTATGAAAAACCCACGGCAAGTATCATTCTCAATGGAGAAAAACTGAGAGCTTTTCTGTTAAGGTCAGGAACACGACAGGGATGTCCACTATCACCACTGCTATTCAACATAGTACTAGAAGTCCTAGCCTCAGCAATCAGACAACAAAAAGAAATTAAAGGCATCCAAATCGGCAAAGAAGAAGTCAAACTATCACTCTTTGCAGATGATATGATATTATATGTGGAAAACCCAAAAGGCTCCACTCCAAAACTGCTAGAGCTTGTACAGGAATTCAGTAAAGTGTCAGGATATAAAACCAATGCACAGAAATCAGTTGCATTTCTTTACACCAACAACAAGACAGAAGAAAGAGAAATTAAGGAGTCAATCCCATTTACAATTACACCCAAAACCATAAGATACCTAGGAATAAACCTCACCAAAGAGGCAAAGAATCTATACTCAGAGAACTATAAAGTACGCATGAAAGAAATTGAGGAAGACACAAAGAAATGGAAAAATGTTCCATGCTCATGGATTGGAAGAAGAAATATTGTGAAAATGTCTATGCTACCTAAAGCTATCTACACATTTAATGCAATGCCTATCAAAATCCCATCCAATTTTTTCAAAGAAATGGAACAAATAATCCTAAAATTTATATGGAACCAGAAAAGACCTCGAATAGCCAAAGGAATATTGAAAAAGAAAACCAAAGTTGATGGCATCACAATTCCAGACTTCAAGCTCTACTACAAAGCTGTCATCATTAAGACAGTATGGTACTGGCACAAAAACAGACACATAGATCAATGGAACAGAATAGAGAGCCCAGAAATAGACCCTCAACTCTATGGTCAACTAATATTCGATAACACAGGAAAGAATATCCAATGGAAAAAAGACAGCCTCTTCAACAAATGGTGTTGGGAAAATTGGACAGCCACGTGCAGAAAAGTGAAATTGGACCATTTCCTTACACCCACACGAAAATAGATTCAAAATGGATGAAGGACCTCAACGTGAGAAAGGAATCCATCAAAATCCTTGAGGAGAACACAGGCAGCAACCTCTTTGACCTCAGCCGCAGCAACTTCTTCCTAGGAACAACGCCAAAGGCAAGGGAAGCAAGGGAAAAAATGAACTATTGGGACTTCATCAAGATCAAAACTTTTGCACAGTGAAGGAAACAGTCAACAAAACCAAAAGACAACTGACAGAGTGGGAAAAGATATTTGCAAACGACATATCAGATAAAGGGCTAGTATCCAAAATCTACAAAGAGCTTAGCAAACTCAACACCCAAAGAACAAATAATCCAATCAAGAAATGGGCAGAGGACATGAACAGACATTTCTGCAAAGAAGACATCCAGATGGCCAACAGACACATGAAAAAGTGCTCCACATCACTGGGCATCAGGGAAATACAAATCAAAACCACAATGAGATACCACCTCACACCAGTCAGAATGGCTAAAATGAACAAGTCAGGAAATGACAGATGCTGGCGAGGATGTGGAGAAAGGGGAACCCTCCTACACTGTTGGTGGGAATGCAAGCTGGTGCAACCACTCTGGAAAACAGCATGGAGGTTCCTCAAAAAGTTGAAAATAGAGCTACCTTATGACCCAGCAATTGCACTACTGGGTATTTACCCTAAAGATACAAACGTAGTGATCCGAAGGGGCACGTGTACCCGAATGTTTATAGCAGCAATGTCCACAATAGCCAAGTTATGGAAAGAACCTAGATGTCCATCAACAGATGAATGGATATAGAAGAGGTGGTATATATATACAATGGAATACTATGCAGCCATCAAAAGAAATGAAATCTTACCATTTGCGACAACATGGATGGAACTAGAGCGTATTATGCTTAGCGAAATAAGTCAACTGGAGAAAGACAACTATCACATGATCTCCCTGATATGAGGAAGTGGAGATGCAACAGGGGTGGGAGTTAAGGTGGTAGGAAAAGTAAAAATGAAACAAGATGGGATCGGGAGGGAGACAAACCAAAAGAGACTCTTAATGTCATAAAACAAATGAGGGGGATGGGGGGGAGGGGGGTTGGGAGAGGGTGGTGGGGTTACATTATATGTTTAAATAAAGCTTAAATAAAAAGAAGGAAAAAAAAAAAGAAAAGAAAACCTGAAAGACTTCCCCCCAAAAATACTAGAACTAATTCATGAATTTAGCACTATTGTAAGATATAAAGTGAACATGCAGAAATCTGTTATATTTCTATACACCAGATAAAGAAAACAAGGAAGCAATCCCATTTGCAATTACAACAAAAACAATATAATAACAAGGAATAAACCTAAGTAAAGAGGTAAAAGATTCATACTCTGGGGGCATCTGGGTGGCTCAGTGGGTTAAGCCCACTTGGGGTCCTGGGATCGAGCCCCACATCATGCTCTCTCCTCAGCAGGGAGCCTGCTTCCCCACCTCCCCCGCCACTGCCACCCTCCTGCCTCTCTGCCTATTTGTGACCTCTCTCTATCAAAGAAATAAAATCTTTTAAAAAAAAAGATTCACACTCTGAAAACTATTCAACACTTATGAAAGAAATTGAAGAGAACACAAAGAAATGGAAAAGCATTCTATGCTCATGTATTGGAAGAACAAGCAGTATTAAAATGTCTATAGTACCCAAAACAATCTACACATTTATTGCGATTACTATCAAAATAACACCAGCTTTCTCCACAGAGCTAGAACAAACAATCCTAAAATTTTTATGGAAACACAAAAGATCTCAATAACCAAAGCAATCCTTAGAAATAAAATCTGGAGGTATTACGATTCTGGATTTCAAGCTCTATTACAAAGCTGTAATCATCAAGACACTATGATAGTGAGACAAAAATGGACCACAAATCAATGGAATAGAATAGAGAACCCAGAATTGGACCCACAACTATATGGTCTACTAAACTTTGACAAAGCAGGAAAGACTATCCAATGAAAAAGATAGTTTATTCTACAAATGGTGTTAGGAAAACTGGACAGCAACATGTAAAAGAATGAAACTAGACCACTTTCTTGGACCATACACAAAAATAAGTTCAAAATTGATAAAAGACCTAAATATGAAACAGGAAACCATCAAACTGCTAGAGGATAACACAGGCAGAAACCTCTTTGACCTCAGCCATTGCAACTTCTTGCTAGACATGTCATCACCAGAGGCAAAGGAAACAAAAGCAAAAATAGAACTGTTGGCACTTCATCAGGATAAAAAGCTTCTGCACAGAGAAGGAAACAGTCAATAAAACTAAAAGACAGTCTATGGAATGGGAGAAGATATTTGTGTATGACATATCTGTCATACACAAGAGTTAGTATCCAAAATCTATAAAGAGCTTACCAAACTCAATACCCAAAAAAATAAATATTCCAGTTTAGAAATGGGCAGAAGACATGAATAGACACTTTTCCAAAGAAAACATCTAGAAGGCTAACAGATACACGAGAAGCTGCTTAACATCACTCATCATCAGGGAAATACAAATCAAAACCATGATGAGATACCACCTCAGACCTGTCAGAATGGCTTAAACTAACACACACACACACAATAGATGTTGGCAAAGTTGAGGAGAGAGGGAACCCTCTTGAACCATTGGTGGAAATGCAAACTGATGCAGCCACTCTGGAGAATAATATGGAGTTTCCTCAAAAAAGTTAAAAATAGATCTACCCTACCCTGCACTACTAGGTACTTACCCAAGGGATAAAAAAATAATTTGAAGGGGTACATGCACCCCAACGTTTATGGTAGCATTATCAACAGTAGCCACACTATCAAGAGAGCCTAAATGTCCAATGTCTATCAACTGATAAATGGATAAAGAAGAGGTGGTATGCTCCGCATCACTTGGCATCAGGGAAATACAAATCAAAACCACAATGAGATACCACCTCACACCAGTCAGAATGGCTAAAATTAACAAGACAGGAAATGACAGATGCTGGCGAGGATGCAGAGAAAGGGGAACCCTCCTACACTGCTGGTAGAAATGCAAGCTGGTGCAACCACTCTGGAAAACAGCATGGAGGTTCCTCAAAAAGTTGAAAATAGAGCTACCTTATGACCCAGCAATTGCACTACTGGGTATTTACCCTAAAGATAAAAATGTAGTGATCCAAAGGGGCATGTGCACCCTAATGTTTATAGCAGCAATGTCCACAATAGCCAAGTTATGGAAGAAACATAGATGTCCATCAACAGATGAATGGATAAAGAAGATGTAGTATATATATGCAATGGAATATTATGCAGCCATCAAAAGAAATGAAATCTTGCCATTTGCGACAACATGGATGGAACTAGAGGGTATCATGCTTAGTGAAATAAGTCAATTGGAGAAAGACAACTATCATATGATCTCCCTGATATGAGGAAGTGGAGATGCAATGGGGTGGGGGAGTTTAAGGGGGTAGGAAAAAAATAAATGAAACAAGATGGGATCAGGAGGGAGACAAACCAAAAGAGACTCTTAATGTCATAAAACAAACTGAGGGGGGTGGGGGGGATGGGGTGTAAGGAGAGGCTGGTGGGGTTACATTATATGTTTATAAAAAAATAAAAAAATTTTTTTAAATTAAAAAAAGAAAGAAGAGGTGGTATGTGTGTACACACACACACACACACACACACACACACACACACTGGAATATTGCTTAGCCATAAAAGAATGAAATCTTGCTATTTGCAGCAACATGGATGGAGCTAGAGTATATTATGCTAAGTGAAATAAGTCAGTCAAAGGAAGACAAATGCCATGTGATCTCACTCCTATGTGAAATTTAAGAAAGAAAACAGATGGGACGCCTGGGTGGCTCAGTTGGTTAAGCGGCTGCCTTCCGCTCAGGTCATGATCCCAGCGTCCTGGGATCGAGTCCCATATTGGGCTCCCTGCTCGGCAGGGAGTCTGCTTCTCCCTCTGCCTCTGCCTGCCTCTGCCTGCCTCTCTGTCTGCCTGTGCTCGCTCTCTCTCTCTAACAAATAAAAAAAAGAAAAAAAAAAAAGAAAGAAAACAGATGAACACATGGGAAGGGGGAGGAGATATAGAGGGAAATAAACCATAAGATACATAAGATAAATGACAGAGAAAAACTGGGGGTTCATGGAGGTAGCTGGGTGAAGGAACGGGGTAGGTGGGAGGTGAGTATTAAGGAGGCCACTTTTTGTGATGCACACTGGATGTTGTAAGTAAGTGATAAATCCCTGAATTCTACTCCAGAAACGAATATTACACAGTATGTTAACCAAGTAAAATTTTAATTAAAACAAAAAGTCCAATAAAGATCAAGTTTGTAACAATAAAAAAATTAATAAAATCTCAGAGGAAAAGGTATGAATTTTAATTATTTAGAATAATTTTAATTATTTTTCATTTTAATCAATTTTAACAAAATAATGTTCATATTTTTTGAAAAAAAAGAAATATGGAGAAAAAAAAGAAATATGGAGATACATATCAGGAAAACTTTTTTTACAAATGCAAAAATTGTATGCCTCTGTAGAGCAGGACTCTACATGATGGGGAAAGATTTTAAGTTCTTTTAGTGCCATTTGATTTTAATAACTATTTATTTGAATAATTTGATAAGGAAAATAATTGAATAGTTTTATCTGAATTAGGTTGGATTCCTGACCGACTCAGTTAGTTGTGACCTTGGACAATTTACTTAACATCTCTGTGCTTCAATGTCTTCATCTGAAAATGGAGATTAAAATAATGCCTACCTCAAAGGGTTATTATGAAGATCATCTATGAAAATATATAAAAGGCGTGTACCATGCCTTTGGCATTCTGTAAATACTCAAACAAACAAAAAATCATTTTCTCTATCCCTCCTCTTGCCTCTTTACCTGAATTAAGAGCTTTCACTGAACAGCACAAGGCTAATAAGGTTCACAGTAGGCATGGCCCAGTACCCTCTCTCAGTATACCCCTAAGAAGCTATTTGGAGAATATATAACTGCCTTAATCCTAGAAGCTTAGCTGTGTACTGGGTCTACTTAATGCAATAAAAAGAACCAGTAACGGAGTAAGAGGCCAGAATGAAAACGTTAAAACACCAAATATCTTCTGCAGGTTATAAATTATCTTATAAGTAAAGTGATTTTCCAAAGGTCAAAGCTATAACATATTCTGTCAACAAATTTCTATGATGCAAAAGTTACATTAAATGTTTCCTTAGCTATTTCTTAAAAGAAATGCACAAAAATAACTGAAAAGAGTGAAGAGACCACTTAACATTTAATAACATTGCTTTTGTATATTAAGAGCACAATAGTATATGGGCTCCCTGTAATTGTTCCAAAATATATTGGTATTTCTTGGTCCAGGAAGGAATTAAATGGTAGATTCCAAAGACATTTTTAACTCTTATAATGAGAGAAGTTAAGAGCATGTTTACGCTGCCCACCCTCTAGTCTCTTTCTATATATTTAGGCTCAGTTTAAGGAGTGTCAGCCTACTAACGTTGCCTGGCAAAGACCCACTTCAGCCCCTGAAGGAGGCCCCGGGGAAAGCTTCTCACTGTCACAGGATTCCTGATCAGGATCCTATTTCAAACTGAATGACAGCATGAGAATAGCAGAAGTCCCCAGAGAAAGCTGCTATGTTTGTCTCTGCCGAAAACACACTAATTCTCCTTCATGGCTCCTACAACATATCATTTGTGATTTCTTTTCTGATCCACTGATGTCATACCTGGTGTGGGAAACAAAGGTCTGAAGTTAATGGCTCTATATCACCTGATCTCTAAACATTAGCAAGTGAAAGTTCATGCTTGACAATAAAACTTATCCTTTGTCCACTGCTGTTTCCACATGCCATATTTAGGGCCTCTCTAACATTCTCCAGTGCTTGTAAAAATTCCAGTTTGGTGTCAGAAGACACTCTTGCTGTCACTGTATCAGCCTAAAGAGAGCTTCCTCGGAAACCTGCAAAGCAGCCAACAGTAACTTCTTTTTGAAGTTTTGGAGAGTTCCATAAACTTTCTTTGGAATACACATA
>ML093287.1:30358-49277 GCA_003697995.1 Taxidea taxus jeffersonii | reverse complement strand
GGGGGGGGGGGGGGGGGGGGGGGCGGGGGGGGGGGGGGGGGAGGGTGCCAGGAACTGCCTTGTGGGCCCTGCCCCTTGCTCCTGCCCCACTCCAGCCCCACAGGGGGTGGGGTCAGGGCTGGTCTTGGACCACCTCGCTTGTCTTGCTGTCCCCACTAACATTCCACCACTTCCTGGGAACATCAGGCCAGCGCCTGGTAAATATTTGTTGACTGGCTTCCTTGCAGGGAGGGGGGGCCCTGCCTTGGCTCCCAGACTCCCAAGATTCCGGGAGGCTGGGGGGCCTTTACTTCCGGCTCCCCCCTCCCTCCAGAGCAGGCCCTGGCCAGAGGGGTGGCTGCTTCCCTCCCCCCACTGACCAGGCAAGTCTCAACGCCAAACAGGAAGCTATGATTACAGGGGGAGTCTGGGCAGCAGTGGCTGAGGGCCCAGCTGCGGGATGGGGGTGGGGGGTGGCCCCTGACCAGAGATCTGGCCTCTTCCCTACCTGGCTGCTGATGGCAGGGGGCGGGGAAGGCCCGTGCTTGGCCTTCTGTGCCAGGTGGAGAGGGTTCTACTGCCTCTGTGACCCAGCCGGCCAAGGGGTGCCTTCTTTCCACCCCGGGGCCCCCAGCTGGGCCTTGGTGCCATCTGTTTTGGGGTCTCTACACCTGAGGGTGTATCGTGAGGTCATAGAAGGAGCGGGGGCCCCAGAGCCAGGACCAGGGTTAAAATCCTGGTTCTGTGACTTTCTAGCTGTGTGATCTTGGCAAGTTCGCTTAGCCTCTCTGAGCCTCGTTCTCTTGTTCCAAATGGGCTCAGAGAACCTCTATCTGGAGAGTTGCTTGAGCACGAACCACTGGAAACAATAGAGAGCCTGATAAGGAGTGGACACTCCTGCAAATACCGATTTCTTCCATTTCCCCATTTTGGTTTTGCTCTTTTCCCTCGCTCTGTCACACTGCAGAATTGCTTTTTGGGGCTGGGAGTGGGAACCAAATTGGAATGATCAAGGCTGACCCAAGCAGAACCCTGGAGGTGGGAGCTGGCCTGGAAGGGAGAAGCTGCCTTCTCACAGGTGGGGGTCCTGAAGCCCAGAGGTGGCCTGGAGCCATGGCCCAGGCTTGGGGCTGGTTATTCAGTCTTGGGTAGACTCCCCGAGCCCTTGGCCGCTCGTAAAGCCTGTGGCATTCCGCTCAGCCCATGGAGAAGGCTCTGAGCTGTAAAGCCACTCACCAGGGCTCGCCCAGCCAGGTCCTTGGCGGAGCCCTGCGTTCAGTTACCCCTTCACCAGCTCTGGAGTCCTTTCTGTCCCACTGCTGCCCTTGTCATCATACCCCTTTGGGGCCAGGGTTTCCACAGACGGGATGGGGATGGGGAGGAGTGGGGTGGAGGATCACCCTAGTTAGGGCCTTTCTTCTGCTTCGAGGATGGGCAGTGGGCTTGCTTCACTCTGGGATCAGCGTCAGCTCAAGCTCCTTGCACCATCCACCAGCACCCCCATCCTGCGTTCCCCCGAGCCCTGCTTCCCAGCTGAGACTTTAATAAGGATAATTTAGGATCATTCACCAGTGGGATCTGGGAAATCTGATTGTGGTAAACTGATCGCCAGTGGGCCTGCTGGTGGCTCGTGGTGCCCGTCCTTGGACTGGGATTTGGGGGAATCTGGATGGGGGATTCGGGGGCTGAGGAGACAGGGCCATTCTCCTGGGAGCAGGGAAGGATAGTTTTGTTTTTCAGGGTGCTTGGCAGAACCCATGTGCTGCCATCCCCCGGCAGGGCCCATGGCCGGGGGTAGGCACCCATGTTCCCACCTGCCCTTCACTGGCCTACCAAGTGGCAACTGCCCCCTCCTTGGGGCCTGGATGCCGTGGAGGTGGAGGTCGGGGTGTCTGCTTTTGAATTCTGGCTCTGGCCCTCGAGATGTGTCCTGTGTTGGGTGAGCGCCTGGGTGGCTCGGTGGGTTGAGCGTCTACCTTCTGCTCAGGTCGTGATTTCCCGGTCCTGGGATCCAGGCCCACGTCAGGCTCTCTGCTCAGTGGGGAGTCTGCTTCTCCCTTTGCACGCTTCTCTCTGTGCGCGGTCTCTTTCTCTTTTTCTTTTTGTCTCTCTCATGTAAATAAATAAATAAATAAATAAATAAAATCTTAAAATAAATAAATAAAAATAAATGAATGAATGAATGAAGTCTTAAAAAAAAAAAAAAGATGCTCCCTGTGTTGGGAAGACAGGCACAGATGGTGACAACCATAGGACAGTGGCAATGGCCAGTACCTACAGGGTGTGTGGTTCCTGTGCTCACCGTGCGGCATCTCAGGCCTTACTGTGACCCTGGGAGGGGGTTGTTCATACCCCATTTTGCAGATGGGGACCCAGAGGCCCAAGAGGGTAAGCAGTGAGCCCAAGCTGAGGCTGCTGGCAGGAGATGCCGTAACATTGGGGGGCGGGACCCCGCATGCTCCTATGGGGGCGTCTTCTGCCTGATGAATTTGTTCATCCTGTAGCCACTTTTGAGCACCTGCTACGTGCTGGGCCCTGTGCTGGGGGCTGTGGGTGTGCGGGTGTATCTCGTGTGTGTGTCCTGCGTCTTGTCGCCGAGCCTTGTCCGGTGAGATGTGTGTTGGTGGCGGGTGTGTATTGGGCCTGGGCCTCTGTGCGAGGCTTCAGGGGCAGGTCCTGAAGAGAAGCGGGGAGGGAGCCCTCGCCTCCCCCGCCCCAGCTGGGTTCCAGTCCCAGTCTGCCGTGGACTTGGGCAAGCCGTGGTCTTCTCCGAGGCTCAGAGGGCCAGTAAGGCCTCACTCACTAGGCTGGGGGGAGGCTAGTGTTGGGGGAGGCGCAGCCAGTTATCTGGTTGGCAGCTAGGTAAAAGGAAGCTGTTCCTGGAGAGTTACTTTGACTTTATTTACTTTAGCTGTGCTTTCTCTAAGATCCTTACGTTTCAGAGGTGAGTCTGCTACCAGCCTGTCAAGTGACCATGGGAAGCTTTTTCGCCCTCTGAGCCTCTACTTTCCTCATTTGTGAAGTGGGGAGATTGGACTGGGCAACCCAGGAACCCTTCTAGTCTTCATATTTGAGGAACTATCAGAGAGACATGAGTCCAGGGCATGGCCTGGGGTGACCCGTTTGGGAAGGGAGAGCTGTACTGGGCGGCGGAGGGGCAGATGGGTGGGGAGGAGAGGAAGCTTGTTTCCTTCACGTGGCCTGTCTGTGGTTCCTCTTGGGCCATGGTAGGACGAGCCTCTTTTCTCACCCATCACCCTGAACATGGCCTCTCTTCCCAACCTCTGGGACGTGATCTGTCAAATCCAGGCAGCCTGGGGGCCGGGCTGTGAGTCTGGTCTCCTGGACAGGAGTGGAGCACTGGGCAGGGAGTCCAGTAACTGAGTCCTTGTCCCTACAGTGCTGCTGAGCACTCAGAAGCCTTAAGGGGCTCAACCTGGCCTCTGACCTCAGGAAGCGCCCAGTTAGGGGAGGGAGCCAGCACCTGTGAGGAGCTGAGGGTAGTGAGTCAGGGGAAGGAGGGGTTGGTTTTGGCTCTGGAGTATCAGGGAGGGCTCCACAGGGGAGGTGTCCTTTGTACCAGGCCTTGAAGCATAGGGGACCAGGGTGGACAAAGGCTTAGAGGTAGGAAAGGTCATGGCAGATTCGGGTGTGGTTAAAAGCAGCAGTGCCCAGCTCAGGGAGGAGAGCCATATGTGGAGGTGGGGACACCTGCCTGTGGGGTTGAGGAGCCATTGCCCGAGGGGGTCCCTGTTTCTCACTAGAGTGTGTTGTTCCTTGGATTTAATACATTCACTAGGCACCTGCTGGGTACCTGGCCCTGTGCCAGGCGGGGGTTCTGGGACTGAACAGTTGAAGCCCATGGGGCGTTGGCTTCAAAGACTTCCGGGGTGGGTTTTGAGTCCAAACCAGGGCATTTAGATTCCCTTCTGCTGTAGGGGGTGTTGGTCTTGAAGCGGGTGCAGCCCCATGGCCCTGAGGGGCTGGCGTGGGGTGCCAACAAGAGCACAGATTTGATAGTATTAATATTGAATTATACCTTCTGAATGCCTGCCTGGTGCAGGGTTCTCCGCCAGATGTCTTACATATGAAAGCTCACTGAACCCTTACAACAGCCTTATGGAAGAGGTACCATTATGGTGATTTCATGAAAGAGGAAACTGAGGCACAGAGAGGTTAAGGAACTTGTCCGGGCTCGCAGAGTGGCGTACTTACTAGGATTGCAACGCAGGCGGTCTAGAACGCTCTCTGGTGTACAGGCACTGCCCCGTGCTCCCTCGTGCATCGTGAATGGTGACGTGTAGGGCCCTGAGAGGGTGAGTTTAGGGCCTGTCTTGTCTTGCTCGGTGCCTGAACCTGGGTGGCCACTGTGGGAGAGGCCCTGATCCAGGCCTGGGGGCTCTTGGCTTCCCTCACAGGTCTTTCCCCTGGTGCCTGTCCTCTGTCTAGGTGGGGTCATGGGCTGAGGCCATCCTAGGCTGGGGAGAGATCGGAGGGCCGACGAGGCTTTCAGCTGAAAGGGCCCTTGGAAACAGTCTTGTCCAGCTTATTCATTGTCCTGAAGGGGAAACTGAGGCCAAAGGAGTGATTTCTAGTCCTAGCAAGGCTCTTCCAGGATCTGGTGGTTTGGCCTTATTTTGCACATGGGGAGACGGGCTGAGAGAGGTAGAGGGCTGGCCCAGAGTAACCCCATCAGTCAGTTGCTGAGCTGGGACTAAGAACTGTGTCTCCTGACCCGCAGGAAGGGCCCCACCCCTTGTACTATGTTTCTGCTATTGACCTGTGTCTCTTCTGCCCAGACGGCAGGCCCAGCTCCCACCCTTCTCTCCAGGGAAGCCGTCCCTCCCCCAAGACTCGATGCCAGATGGATTCCTGTCAGCACATCCAGGGGACTTCTCCAGCTTCATCCCTCAACCCTGTATACCCTCGCTGCTCCCCACCCCGTGACTCCCAGCTGCTCCCTGGGCACAGAGGATGACATCATTTCTCTCATCTTCACATCTAGCCACGTGATGTTCACTCTCTGTGGACTGTTCCCTTCTCCGGAGAACTCCTACTCATCCTCCAAAACCCAGCACGGCTGTCCTCTTCTCTGGGAATCCTTTCTCCACCTCTTCCCAGCTCTCAAGCACCGTGAGCCCTTCTTCAGCCCCTTCTTTCTTCCCTCCTTCTAGATTTCTGGGCCGAGCCCCTCTTCCCATGTGTTGGGATTCTCTGCAGAGCCCTAGCTCCGTCATGTTCTGCCCTAGCTCCTGGCTCCTGCGGGGTCCCACCGTCACCTCCTCAGAGCCCTCCCTTGGCGACTTTGTGGCATTAGCAGCCGCCATCAGCCCTTACATCATCTCCCGGTTCCTCCTTCCCATGGCCTACCTGCTTTCCCTCCCCAAGTCCCGACAGTCCTGCATTGTTTCCTTTCACGCATCCTGTCCCCTGGCCGCACACCGTGTTCTTCTCCCCAGCCCCTGCTCCTGGGATCCCCGAACTTGGGGCTGAGGAGTGTGGAGGCTGGCAGCAGAGACGCAGCCTTCCTGCCTCATTAGGTGGGGGAGTGGGGCACCCCGGGTCCTTCTGGCCTCCACCATTCTGGAAGATGGACACACTGTGGGCTTCTGGAGGCTCAGGCTTGGTTACCAGAGATCTTCCCCCTGCTCTCCTTCCCTCTCTGCCTCCCACCCTCCTCCATCACTCCTCCCTCCTGCTTTGCTTCCCCAGAGGCCCTGTTCCACTCCTCCCTCACTGGTTGGGACCTCTCATCTCCCTGGCTGCCACTCAGTGGGGCTGGGACCTGAGGAGTCCCCTGGGGGATGGATCCTGCAGGCCGAGGGAGTGGTCAGGATCAGAACCAGAGGGGTCCTTCTTTATTCTTCACCCTCCTTGACCCAGACTCCTCCCCTTTCTCCTCCCCTCCCCATGCCTTCCTCCACCCCTGCTGAAGTGCAGTTCTAAGGGCGGAGGGCTACAGGAAATCAGCCTCCCACCTTTCTGTTCACCTGAGGACACGAGGCCCAAAGATAGCCCTGGACCCCTGGACGGTTCAGGGCCCCCCAACGGTGATGGCAGAACGGCTCCCCAAGGATTCCTTGGGGGCCTCTGGGAGCTGAGCCCTGGCTTGACTGAGCCCTGTTCTCACTGAGGCGGGGGAGCTGCGAGGCCAGCTGAGGATGGTCTCAGATCCAGAATCTGTGTTCAGGGGGCCGTCCGTGAGGTGATGCCAGAGCCCACGGGGATCCTTTTTTCCCTATGGAGCTAAGGCCTTGGTTCAGCTTTGGTTTAGGCAAGGGGCAGGATTTGTGTACACGTGCATGTGTGTGACAGTGTCTCCGGGGATCTGTGCTGATGCGTGGGGCCCTTGTGTCCCCATGCCTACTCCCTTGTCTTAGTGGCTCCAGTGCGGCCAGGCTTCGTGAGCTAGGACAACCAGGTGGCTCCCTCTCCCCTTCTCAGCTGTGGGGAACTCGCCCCCAACTCCTTGGATGGCGTGGACCTGAGCAGTTCCTGGGAGAGTAGTGGGATGAGTTGGGAGACGCCCTCCCTACTTCGGGGAGGTCGAGGTACACCTAGAAATGTGCATGTGTGCAGGCCCATCTGTGTCTTTAAAGAGGAATGCAGACCCTAGCATACCCCCTTGTCCTGTGCGCACACACACACGTGGAGACAAGACTCACATACGTATGTGAACACACGGAGGCACACAAGGACAGCGACATGCACACAACCCTCCCCCCTGGCACATGTAGCTCTCATGCAAACACAGCCAGACCCACACAGGTGTCTAAGACCGGCAGGTGCACACACATGACTGTGCCCACAGCGTGCCTGGAAATGCCCCGAGTGTGCTTGCACGTGTCCACTGGCATGCCCACATGCCCACACGCACACGCGCGTGCACATGCACGTTGCTGGGCCTCTGAGCTACCAGGACCGTGTCCGTCCTTAATCCCAGCTCTTAATCCCAGAGTCTGGGGAGCACAGGCCAGAGGGGCAGCTGGTCATCTGGCCTCCTTAGCTGTGATTAAGGTAAGGGTGGGGGCCGGGGGCAGAGGGACACGGAGCTTTGTCTTCTGCCTGACCTCCAGGGACACCGCAAACTCAAACCTCGGGTTTCTTCAGAGGTTCTGTTATATGGCTTTCACAGAACCCTGGGAACAGACATCCTGGGGAGGGGGGTGATGGGTATGGAGGATGGTGACAGCGGGGGTTAGGGAGGCCCGGGGAGGCGGTCCCTTCCTTTAACCACTTACCTGCTGCTGACCCTGTGTCGGAATCTTCCGCCCAAGGTGTCCCGGGGATTCTCATGTCTAGGAACCTTGTTTTTGGCCACAGCATCTCTGAACCGTGTGGTAAGATGTGGCCCAGCAGGACATGCTGAATCTGGGGCCCTGAGCAGGGGTGGTGGGGTCACTGGGACAGGGTGGGAGGGGGGAGCTTCCAGGACCAAGTGAGGCCTGAGGTGGGCATTGAAGGTGTCAGTGCCTGGGCGTTGGGAAGGGTGCCAGGACATTTTTGGCTGTCACAATAATGGGGTGCCGCTGGCATTTCTGGGGGAAGGGGAGTGGTCAGGGCTGCTAAGGGGGGGGGGTGGCAGCATTGGTGCTGAGAAGTGCCGTTAGGTCATGTGGTGTGGTGAAGGTGCTCCTGGTCGGGGGCAGTGTGGACCAGGGCCCAGAGGTGACTGCCCCCGGCACATGGTGGGAAGGAGGTACCCCGAGATTGTGGTGGCTGGGTGCCCCCTTCACCCCTCCTGCCCGGCTGATGTTTGGATGGATGTGTGTGGGGGTGGCTGAGATAGACAGTGCGCTGGCCCCACTTGGGCTCTGACCGTGACCTCTGCTGGTCCGCAGGGTGACCTCGGGCTGCTCACTGTGCCCCTTCCGTGAAGCTGGGCACCGGCCGCCTCACCGCAGGGCAGTTGCAAGGACTGGGCTTTCTTAGCCCAGAAAGCCTCACATTACAGTGCCCAGAGCTGGTAACCAGGACTGGCCATCCCGGGGCCAGTGGTCATGAGAGGCTTCTGTCACCACAGTCGTGACCGCTGTTCTCGTCCTGGGGTTTGAGGAATGGGACGGGGTCCTGGTATCAGCCCTTCTGAGCTGTCCTAGCTTTGCGCCCTACTTCTGCAGTCCAGCCCTTCTCCTGCAGGTGCAGTCTGCTCCAGGCCCCGGGCCGGACCGGTGGGCCTCATCCAGCCCTGTCTGGGGCCCCTCTCTGTTCTGGGGTGGGACTGACCCTGGGGAGCACCTTGCGGGGAGCAGGCAGGTGGGACTGTGGCTCAGATGGTAGGAGCCCAGGGCTGGAGCATGACCGGCCCGCAGAGGGTTGGGTGAGGGGACAGGTGAGACCGGAAGGAGCACTGGTCAGGGAAGCCATGGTCAAGTGACAGGTGAGGAGAGGAGGGCCTGCCTCAAGGGGCTGCAGGGCCCGGGGGTGCCAGGACACTCAGGGTCCTTATATCCGTAGTGGGCATCACACTCCATCTGAGCTTAGTGGAGAGACTCTGCCTTTGGGCAGCGGACGGCTGGACATGAGGTTGTGCTGGACCCACAGGGGGCTGGGTAGATGATGTCAGGGGAGGGGACATGGGGCACTGTGGTTTTCTCTGGCACCTTCCACTTCCTCGTGGAGCTTTCAACTCCCCCCCCCTTGGGACCCTTCACAGCCCCTGCTCCATGGTCTGTGCCTTGAGGCTCTCTGAGGTCACCAATTCCCTCTCGGGGCTCAGATGGGGGACCAGAGCTGGGGACAGAGGCAGTGGGCTGGAACCAGGGACTAGGTGGGTGCGAGCCTCACACCTGAGTTCCACGTGGTAGGGGTATACGGGGCGGGGGGGGGGGCGGTACGGAGCACCTGTCAGACACAGCAGCCCTGGGGACAGACGGGCCGCTGTGTGCCGAGTAGAGGGTGGGAACCAGCGGGCGGTGGGGTGGTGGGGGGTGGCTGCAAGCTGAGATAGGCAGGGGCTGGTGCCTGGGAGCCTCGCGGAGCATGGCATGGGGGGAGGGTCGGGCCCCAGAGCCCCGTATGTCTTCAAGGCTGCTTTAGACAGCCAAAGGGAGCAAGGGACAGACATGCTTGTCTTAGCTTCAGGCAGGCTTTACCATTGGGCCCTGCCCCAACTCCTGCCCCCGTTCCTGGCAAGGCCACATACTCACACCTCTCCCTGAGGGCAACCAAGGGCCAGCTGCATGGACAGAGGGTACTGCGGAACCCCTGAGGACTGAGGGGGTGGGGCACTGGCATAGAGGGGTGGAGAGGGTGGTCAGCCTGAGTTTGGAGCTGCCTCACCTTCTCTTGGGGTCACTCTGGGCCAGGCCTGCCCCCTTCCAGTGGTCCCACCCAACAAAGTGGCCTTTGACAAGCACAGAGGCAGCAGTCACGGTGCTGGCCCTCTCCCACTTGTGGTCTGCAGAGTCTGCGTTTGCCCTTCTGGTTGGCGGGAGCGGGGGCAGTGCCTGGGGAAGCTTCACCTGGGGCATGGTTGGGGGATATGCAGATAGGAAAGTTGGTGAGCAGGGGGAAAGCTTACCTCCTCTTCCAACTGAGTGTTTGAGTTTGGGCTCTGCTGTGTGACCCTGGGCAAGTTCCTTACCCTCTCTGAGCCTCAGTCTCACACTCATTCTTTTGTTATCCCCCCAAACAGCAGCTTTATTGAGATCTGACTCACATACCATCCAATGCACCATCTAAAGCATCTAATTCATGAGGTGTTAGTATATTTACAGACTTGTACAGCCATCTCCAATTTTATACATTTTTCTCACTCCCGAGAGCAAGCTCGTACCTTTCAGCAGTCTCTCCCATCTCTCCCCAGTCCCCCAGCCCTAAGCCGTCTCTTGTCCTTTCTGTCTCTGTGGACCTGCCTGGCACGGCCCATGGGGGTGGCCTCCCACGTGGTGTGGTCTTCTGCGCCCAACTTCTTTCGCTCCATGTAACATTTTCCAGCTTCATCCACATGGCAGTGGGTGCAGGGACCTCACTGCTTTCTTTGTGGCTTAGAAATCCGTGGTGTGGACTTGCCATCTTTCACTTATCTGTCAGCGGATGGACGCCTGGCTCAGTTCTACTTTGTGCCTGTCACGAATAAGGCAGTTATTATCATTTTTTAAACGTATGTGTTCGTGCGTTTTCCCTTCCCTTGGGTGCGCACCCTGGGGCTAGGGTTCCTGGCTCACATGTGACTGTCCGTGTAACCTTTGGAGGAGCTGCCAGGCCCTTCGGCGCTGTGGCCACCGCACAAGGCTCCGACTGCCCCGTCTTCTCACCCACACCTGTTCTTTTGTGACTCTGGTCGCCTTCTTTTCCGCATCCCTCCCTCCTGCGAGTATTTATGGAGCATCTGTATTTGACAAGGCAGGGTGAAAACTGACGTTCAGCCCCCAGGTCACCCAGCTGAGAAGTAGCCGGGCTTTGGGGCAAGGACCGTTTGGATAATCTCATTTCATCCTCCGAACCCTTTGAGTTTGGTACTGTTGTTATGCCCATTTTGTAAGGAGGAAACAGCCTCAGAGAGATGGACGTACTCGCCCAGGGCCACACAGCTCCTGAGGGCCAGGACTGGGATCTGGACACAAGCAGTCTTGCTTCAGAGCCCCTGCTCATCGCCAGGCCCTGCCTATCTGCCAGGACTCAGGAGAGGGGCTGAGAGTCCCCTCCCTTTCCCGATCAAACCCACAGTGTCTCATGGAGTGTCATCTGGGGCTGGAGGCAAGTGTGGCCCTCAGGGGGCTCTGCCCACTCCTCCCCCAGTGTTTTGGTGTGATTCCTTGCCCTGTGCCTCACTTCTGCATGGCGGCAGTGGTGCTGGTGGGCCCCCGCAGCTCCCTCCCCGAGTCTGGCTCATTCCTCCCTTGCCATGGAGCAGCCCCGAAGTCGGTGGGGTAGCTCCGGGCTGGGGGTGGGGAGTCGCCTCTCTGCCACGTGTGAGTTCCTGCTAGGTTATAAATAACATAGCGAATGGGATGGTGGAGAGACCACAGCCCGGTTCCTCAAGGAGGCTGGGCTTGGACACACACACAGATGGGGACACTTGGGGGGGTGGTGCGTTGTGGGTCCTCAGGGGGTATGCTGGCATGTGCTGGAGAAGCCTTGGGGGAGGGTGTGAGAGGCTTCGCAGGACAGCTGGAAGGGCTGGGTCTGCCCGGGGCTGATTCCAGGGTCTGTTTGGTTTCCTGGAGGAGGGCTGGGGGTCACCTGGCTTCAGGGGGCCCCCAAGATCAGGCTGAGGATTGTTCTGTCCCTTCAGCTGGCCTTCCTTCTGGTCCCGTGAGCATGAAAACGAGACAGGGCCCTGGGTCCTCTCTGTGCCCTCCCCAACCCCCTCTGTACCGCCAGGCCCCAGTTCCCCCTGCCCGGCCACCCCCCAGCTCCATCCTGACTCTCCACCTGCGTTCTCTGTGACCTCTAGCAAGTCACCTGGCCTGTCTATGGCATAAGGAGGGTCATTTCACCTGGCTCCCTGGAAGGAGCCTGGCGTTCAGCAGGTGCTCAGGACGTGCTCCTTCCCCCTAGCCCGGGCCTGTTGTCAAGTGGCTGGAATGTAGGCTCCCCTGGGAGCCTGCTAATCTGCAGATTTCTGCGTATAATTTGCAGAGTTATTTTATGAAAAAAATTTGCTGGGCTCAGCCTCGGGTTCTCATCCCTCCTCTCAGCTGCGCTGGAGTCCTCCTGGTTGGGTTTTGGAGGGACCAGAGAGAAGCTTTCTCTGAGCCCCTGGTTTTATACACAGGGAGACTGAGGCCAGAGGCCAGGGCCTCCCGCAGGATCACACAGTGACTGGAGGCAGGAAGGGGGTGCCTTGGGGCTGTGGAGGGTGAGCCCATTCCCAGTGTTCACTGAACAAATATGGAGGCTGACTGTGTCCCAGAAATATTCTGGGTCCTGGGAACCCAAGATGGCCTCGGTGGACCCCGTCACCATCCCCACTGTTGCAGGGGGAGATAGACATTAGATGAGAAAGTAAGCGAATTTTGCCGGCCCTGGTGAGCTAGGAGACAACCCTGGCGTTGGCAGAGTGACTGGATGTGGCGGGAGGTAATGTGGGTGGATTTGGTGGTCGGGGTCCCTCTCTGAGGAGCTGAGCTTTGAGTTGGGACACGTGGCATGTCCTAGCTCCTACTAACCGCCCAGTCCCGGCTCAGCACATCATGGCGGGCATCTCAGTGTTTGGGGAGTCATGATCCCCGTTTCGTGGAAGGGCACACTGAGGCCCCGTGAAGAGCAGGTGCTTGACCAGCGTTGTCTGGAAGTCAGGACTGGACCGTCTGAGCCCACGCCGGGTTGTTCAGAGGTCTGTGGGCCCCAGGAGCGGGCAGGCCCTCAGCTCGAAGGCTGCCAGGGCCTCAGGCCCGAGGCAGCTGCGGGTGAGTCATGGGGTGGTGGGTGGGGCTGCTCACCTGAGCTGGGCCATCTGTCAGGGGAGGACGTGTCCTTCATTTCTACGCATTCCCGGACGTTCAGTCAATCTGTCCGTCTGTTGGTGTCTATGGAGGATACTGTGGGGGGTGGGGGTGTTCCCACCCCCGAGGAACTTCCTGGTGGGGCAGGCTAGCCAGGCCTGGGAGTAGGTGTGCACCACGGTCTTGGGGGTGCAGCTAATCTTGGGTTCAAATCTGGCCCCACTGTTGTGTGACTTTGAGCCGGTTGTTTGCCTCTCTGAACTCTGATGTGCCAATCTGTGAGATGGGGAGAATGGTCCTCACTGAGAGGATGTCTGTGAAGAGGACTGAGGCAAGGTGCCTAGAGAAAGCCTGGCACATAGCGAGTGCTCCCTCCGTGTTAACGGACTCTTGTCCAGGAGAAGGGATGGAATGGCCCTGGCCTCCTCAGGAAAAACCCCCACTGAGATATCACATCACAGCTGGGATCGCTACCTACCGTCTCCGGGGTGCAGGAATTCCCCAAGGACAGGATCTCCGGTGTCAGTGAGGCCAGGGTTCAAGTCCCCTTCTGGTGGCGCAACAGCCCCGTTCTCACGGCAGGTGGGGACAGTAGCTTTTGGGTCCCAGGGAGGCCGAGTGGGTTCAGCGAGATTTGGTAGAAGGGGGGCCCATTCAAGTGGGAGCATGGTTCGTGGCCCCACTTCCCTGGTAAATGACAAGATGGTGGGGGTTGTCCCCAAGAAGGGTCTTTCTGAGGTGGACCATCAGGTGGTTGGCGTGGGCAGGCCTCGCCAAGAAGGCATGTTTTGAGCTGACTGAGCCTCATGAGGACGGACTTGTCCTGCTGATTGTGGGACCCTAAGTGCCCAGAATAGTGCCTGCCACACAGTGGGAGCTTCCTGAATCCTGCTTCTCGACCGAGCAGGTGCCGACCAAGGTGGAGGTGGACAAGAGGGCTCCCTTCAGAGGCGGGGACAGCACGGGGCAGTCCTGTCGCCAGCACCGAGAGGGGTTAACTGTGGGGGGGAGCAAGAGGGGAGGGTGGGCCGCTGGGGGAGCAGGCTGCTGAGTCGGAAATGGGGCCTCAGTGGGTGGTCCTGCTCTGAGGCACCAGCTTGGGGACCGGAATAAATGAGCAGTGTGAGGTAGGATGGCCAAGAGGGTGATGCTTGAAGGCAGGTGGCTGGGGTTGACAGGGTGGTGAGGGGGGTGTCCCAGCCCTGGGCTGAGGAGGGGTCTCGGTGGAGGCCACGTGGTGGGCAGCTGTTCCGTGCTCCCCCAAGGGGGACTGACAGGAATGACAGGGGCAGGAACTGGGCTTGCGGGAGAAGGCGTGTCACCAGACCTTTCCGTGCCTGGGGAGGGAGCTGGGCCCTGCCAAGCCATCCCATTTGTGGCGAGACGGGCTGTGCAGGGCCTGCCAGCTCCCCTCAGGCTCTTGGGTGGTTCCAGTCTGTTCTGTGTGTCCCTCTGTCCGCCTGTGAGCTTCCTGTGGAACAAGCTTTCCAGTGGGCTCTCTGCAGAATGAAGGGTCCCAGGAGTTTCACAGACCAGAGATGGCAGGAGTGGGGGTGCAGAAAGAACGTGCTACTTCTTTTTTTTAATTTTTATTTTATTTTTATTTTTTTTTAAGATTTTTTATTTATTTATTAGTTAGAGAGAGAGAGAGAGAGAGAGAGCGAGCGCGCGCGCGCACAGGCAGACAGAGAGGCAGGCAGAGGGAGAAGCAGGCTCCCTGCCGAGCAAGGAGCCCGATGTGGGACTCGATCCCAGGACGCTGGGATCATGACCTGAGCCGAAGGCAGCCGCTTAACCAACTGAGCCACCCAGGCGTCCCAAGAACGTGCTACTTCTAATTCTAAAAGTGCTCTGGGGGTGCCTGGGCGGCTCAGGCAGTGGGGCGTCCTGCTCTTGGTTTTGGCTCAGGGTCCTGGAATCGAGGCCCGCGTGGGGCTCCGTGCTCGGTGGGGGGTCTGCTTGAGATTCTCTCCCTCTGCCCCCAGCCCCCCAATAAATGCATCTTAAAAAAAAGTACTCTGAGTATATCATAGAAAACTTGGAAAATATAGACAGGTCCTGAGAAAAAAATGAAAAACTGTCATCCCAGCACCCAGAGAAGTCTCTGGAAAGCTTTAGTAGGATTCGGTGTGAAGAAGTTCATTTTGGTGGGGAGTTCCTTGAAGCAGGGTCATGATCCATATTTCTTTTTTGTAACCCATTTTCTAAACATAACGTTGGTAATGGCATGATGGTCAGCGTTTACTGAGCAGTTGGTTAAGGTGGGGGGGATGTCTCCGTGAGGTGGGGATTTTCTTTGTTTACCAAGAGAAACAGAGAGAGCTAAGGACCTGCCCCAGGTCACCCAGGTCTGAGAGATGGACCCATGCATCTGATCCTCTCAACAGTGCAGGCGCGGGGCCTCCCGAGGGCAGCGCGAGCCTCTCCCCGGGTCCGAGATAGTCTTTGAGTCAAGTAAAAAATGAAAACCTTCTGTTATCCAGTCCTGCCTTTTAGTGAGCAGATAGAAGAGAGCGTGGGTTTGTGGAAACACCATTATTGACAGCGGTATAATATTCCATGTTATGGTTTCGCCTCAACTTACCGAGCTAGTCGCCTGTTGTTGGGAATGGTGATATTTCCACTTTTTTTTTTTTTTTTTAACATCGCCCTGGATCTCTTTGACCCCAGGACTGGATGCCTAGCTGCCCACAGTGTCAGTGTTAGAATCAGAAAGGCCCTTAGAGCACCAGGCTCCACTGTTGGTCTTGCAAAGGAGGCAGTAGGAGAAGGGAGAAGGGGGCTCCTCGGGCTCTCGGAAGCCAGCTGGCCTCCAGGCTGTGGGTGCTGAGCGGACTGGCTTGCTCCCCAGGGTGGGTGTGGATAGGGGCAGTGTTGCCCCAGGGCGAGGAGGGTCCCAGGAGGTGGCGGGAGCAGGGGGTGGGTAGTGGACTAGGCTGACTGATTGTGGAGATCAGGTGTGGGGTGGGGAAGGCTCAGCTGCCAGGATGCCCTTCACAGAGCACTTGGCTGAGCCGGGATGGGCCCACAGGGGTGTTTCCTGCCCTCTGAGCTACCCTCGTGGGACACTGGAGCTGGGTGTCTGGAAAAGGGAAGGTGTGTCTGCGACAGTGTGTGCCTCTGGGCCTTGCTGTCAGGTTCAGCGTGGGCCTTCTCTGCCCCTCCTCACTGCTCCTCTCCAGCACTGAGGCCCTGTGCCCCCTTCCCCAGCGGATGCGGCCTTCGTGCCCCTCGCCCTTCCAGCAGCCAGTGAATGTGGTGGGTGCTGGATTCCCAGCCAAGGCAGCTGTGAACGGGTGGGGGCTGGGGACCTAGGCGTCCCCTCTTCCCGGTCCTGGCTCTCCATTGTGTTGCCCCCTTGGCTGTCCCGCTGCCCAGAGCCTGGCCCGGCCCACATTCCTGCAGTGACACTCTGGGTCTCCGGGTTGGAGCTGGTGAGCGTGAGGGGCACCGAGTTCTCACAGGACTCAGGGCCTTTTGGGGACAGGGACTGGTGGGCATGGAGCCTGTGGGGACCCAGAGGGCGCTGCTGAGACCACCCTGCTTCCCCGAGCTAATAATTACCGTCCGTGTGTGTCTCTGGACAAATCCCTTCACTTCCCCTAGTGCCGCCTGGCAGGCTCATTCCCTGCCACCCACCCCTCTAGTCCTGGGATGATGCAAGTCTCCCCTCTCTGCGCCTCAGTTTTTGCATCTGTAGGAAGGAAGGGTGGAACCCAGTGAGCACTCAGGCCTGGTTTAGCCTGGAGGTAAGGACTCAGGAGGGGAGCATGCCTGGATGAGGCTGACAAATGAGTATGGTATGCCACCTCTGTAATTAGTGTCCCCATTTCACCAAAGAGAAGCTCAGAGAGGTTAAGTAACTTGCCCAGAGTCACCCAGCAAGTAAGCCAAGCTGAACTTGAACCCAAGAGTGTGTGAATCTAGAGCTGGGCTCCCAACCGCCGCTCACATTGCCCCCAGTCACCAAGAGAGTGGCGCCTGAGTCTGGCTCACGCAGGGAAGGAAGCTTGGGCAGAATTAATTATTCCTGGTTTTATTCTTAGCTTTTGCAGCATGATTAGCAGTGCACAGGGGTGCTGGGCTCCAGGCCCCCTGCCAACTGACCTAATTTGTGCGTCTGTGTCTGTAACCCGCCCTTTCTCCCAGCTCATCCAACCTCTCTTTTTCTGCCTGCACTCTCCCCTGCTGTGTGGCCTTGGCAATGCCTCTTAACCTGTCTGGGCATTAGCAGCTGCGTCTATGGCATGGGTGTAATCACCCTGATTCTGTCTTCCATGGTGAGGATGGTAAGGCACAAAAGAGACAAAATCTTCAGAAAGGATAATAGAAAGATTAGCATAGAATTAACTATAATTGTGCTGCTGTGTTGATTTATTCAGCTCTGCACGAGGGTCCTGTGCTGAGCCCGTTACCTGGATGATCCTATTTGATGCTTATAGCAACTGTAGGAAAGCTACACGCTATTATCAGCTCCCCCATTTTACGGATGAGAAAGCTGAAGTGAGAGATTCAGAGGCTTGCTTCTTGTCCCCCCCACCCCCAGTAGGAAGGGAGGAGCTGATCCATTCTGGCTTAACCTCTCTACTGTCCTGTTTCTCAGAGAAGCCTCGTGATGGGGGAGGGCAGGTGATAGGTGCTGGGCAGGAGCAACCCCAGACTTCTCTGGTGGGAGCAGGGTGGTGATGTGGGGGTGGGGGGAAGGGTGCAGAGGGAGGCTCCCTGGCTTTCTCCCTGAATGCAAGCCCTGCACTCTGTCCTCGGAGTGAGTGGCTGCGTGAGCTGACATCCCAGAAGTCCAGCTGATTTGGGTCCCTCACCCTGCTTGGCTGCTTTAAGACTCTGAAGGGGGTTGGGTGGGGGTGAGTCGTGGACGGGGAGGCCCTCTGATCGTGGTGGGAGTGTGTGGTGCCTCTTTGGGGTGAAGCTGTGGGCCAAGATGGGTAATGGTGAGGGGGCAGTGAGGAAGAGTGGCAGGGGTGTGGCAGCTCTGGGAAAGGGGTTGTGTCTCACCCCAGTGTTGTGTGTGCTTGTTTGTACCCACAAGGAAAGCACTCATGGCACACGTGTGTGTGTGTGTATGTGTAGGAGACCGAGGGGTGCAGGTATCAGGGGCCTGCTGGTAAGGCATCGGGAGCAGGACATACGAGGGTGTAGTGGGTCCTCTTTGGGGCATGTGGCTGGGGTGGCTTGGGGAGCACACGGTGTGTTTGCTGTGCGTTGGGGCCTGTGGACAGTGCCCAGACACGGGTGTGTGTGAACAGCTGGGCAGGGGGTGAGTTCCAAACTGTGACGACACAGGGAGGGAGTGGGGCTGGGGGCACAGGCGGAGGCCAGGCAGTGGGTTAGGGAATCCAGATCTTTCCCCTGCTGCTGCTCTGGGAGCCTCGGGCTGGGAAGCAGAAGAGTCATGGTTTCTGCGCCGGCCTTGTGCACGGCCTGTTGGTGGGGTGGGTGTGCCACACGTGAGCGGGAGCAGAGCTTGGTTACGGCCCGTGAGGTCTGTGTGCCTGCTGAGGGGAACGTGTGCAGGGACGTGTGATTCAGGGAACAGACTTGGGCATGGGGATGGCTTGGCGTCCCTGCCAAGGGGGTGGGGAGCCGCTCTGTGGTTCGATGTTGCTGGAGCACTGGAGCTCGTGTGGGCCGGGCTGTCTGTGAGCGGGTCAGAGAACGTGGCTCACGATCGTGTGTGTGCTGGCCCCATGTGTGCAGCTGCGTGTGTCTGTGGGGCACAGCAGAGGAGGCAGTCTGGATTGCTTGCTGGCTGCAGTGGGGGGCTGTTAGGCCTGTGGAGGTGGGGCACAGTGAGGCGCAGGGGCAGGCCACGGGGTCCTGGGGCCTTGGGAGTCAGTGCTCCTTTAAGGGAAAGGCTTGGATAGTTATGCTAATTATGCATGGAATTATGCAAATGGGGAGGTCGTTTGGGGGTCGAAGGCTGTTGTCCCCATCCTCCTCTGGCACTTTGTGACTTCTGAGGCTTTCCCTGCTGCCTCCCAGGCTCAGTGCCCTGCCGCCATCTCTCCTCTCATCCCTCCTCTTGTTCCTCCTGATCCTGCGGGAGCTGCAGCCACTCGCACCCCTGCAGTGTTCCTGGGGGGAGGGTCCCCACTGAGCCCCTGCCCCCCAGCTGGCCCAGGGAGAGGTCAGACTGGCACTCAGCTGGCTTTGAGGGGAGGGCTGGGCAAGATGGCATCCTGTACCCCACCCCTCACCCCCACAGGTGTCCCCCTGTGTTAAGCTTTCAGGGGTGACTGGGCTGTTGGCCATCCCTCCTTCCATCTCATCTGGGGGCCACTTATTACTCAGAAAGGATGTTCTCTTGGATGCAGGTTTGGAAAATCACTGAGGTGGCCCCTTCCCCAGCTTTGCCTGATGAGCGAGAGGCTAAATTAAGATGTGAGAGAGTTCTTTCCCTCTGCCTCCCACTCTTGCCTTCTCTGCTTTCTCTCCCTCACCGAGTCCTCCCTGTGCTGCTCCCACCCTTTCCCCCTCTATGCGCCCCTCTGACCCCTGCCTTCCCTCTGTCCTGCATCTCCACGCCCCCC